>JAVQKC010179553.1:0-10221 GCA_036025475.1 Philypnodon macrostomus
GGCCTCTTAATTGCTCGTTAACAATATTAAAACCCTTATGCTGCGTTCACAAATGCAAAATTTTTGCATCTGTCGCGTCTAGATGTCGCTTGACATTTTGAAACGTGCAGAAAAGCAAAAGCAGGCTCCTGATGGATTATTGTGCCGTGAAATTCGGACAAAGTTCAGATTGTTCAAAATTTTGCCCTGGGTCTCTTAGCACGTTTCGCCTTTTTGCGTCACGTGTTCCGCCTTTTCACGTTGCCGTTTCACATCGATCGCGCCGCAGAATGATTTGTCGTGCGAAATTGCGCCTTTACATAGACTTAACACTGAAATCTGTCGCTGGTTTCGCGTCTGTCGTGTCTGGTGTGAACGCACCATTAGAAATCACACAATGTCTGATTATGGTGCCAGTTGGTGCCAGTTGTGGCAGACGCATGGGGCTGTTTCGCTGATATACACCTTGCTGTTGGGGACAACAGCACAGGCCTAGTTCAAATCTAAAGGTCTATATTACATCTAAGTTGAGCAACACTGACACATTTGTATTTAAATCCAACTTTTTATTTCTTAAAGTTTAGGCGTATACACTAAGGTATTTTATCGTTTAGGTGTTATGTCCACACGTATCCAGCATTTTGGGAGAAGTCAGAATTGTTTGTTTTTTTGTCTTACTATGTTTTAATCCTTGTTTTAATTTTCAGCAAAATATTGCAATGATGATATAGAATTCTTGCTCACAGCCTTTTGCGTTTCTGTGTTGTGGACAAAAACAGATATCCAGTTAGATGGGTTAATATGGCTACAGTTTGAGACCAGTGTGAGTGAGTGTAAGGAGCCCGTGTTCACCAGCACTGGCAGATGTCCCTCTTAAACGACCCCTCCTGGTGGCTATCAAAATCTGGCAACCCCTCTCCCTTTGCTCCCAATTAGTGGATTAACCTGTGCTCTGGCAACCTGGCTAGTGTGCCCCTCCCCTGCCCCTGCTTCCCATTAGGTTGGTCCTCTCCTCCCCACAGCATGACCCACTCTGCAGCAGGCTTTGAGGCACACACACTTTTCACTCTACTGTGGAACAGCAGACCAGCAGTAACATATAAGAGCACCAATTCTCACTGTTAAAGTGTTAAAGTAGGACAAACACATGTAACCAACACAGAGAAATAGATTAAAATAATAATAATAATAATAATAATAATAATAAATATAGTCATTCAGCATGTCTAATTGTCAACTTTAGAAATAGCTTGTCTATTTCTAACCTGCCATTAACTATATCAATTTATAAACATGGAGATTTTATTTTTGGTTTGCATTTTATTATTATTATTATATAATTATTAATAGGTTTATATTAGGCTGGCCTGGGAACACCTCGAGATTCCTCCGGAAGAGCTGGAGGAACTGTCTGGGGAGCAGGAAGTCTGGGCGTCCCTGCTTAGACTGCTAGCTCCGCGACCCGGCCCCGGATAAGCGGAAGAAGATGGATGGATGTTTATAGTCATTATTTCAAACTAAAGAAAAAAAGTTATAAATGAATCAATTTGAAAAATTGATTGATGTTGCCATTTATTTAGGGCTGTAAATTGATAACATTTTTACAAATTAATCGCAAATCTTCCAGAAAATGTATCGTGATTAATTGCGATTAATTTCTTTGGCTTATGGGCCCTAGGTTGAATGTGTATATTGTGTATATTGCAAAGTCTTCTTTGTAAATTTAATTTCTACACCTTTTTGAAGAAATAGAATAGCCTAATTATTTGCATGTTATTATATCGGTGAAACAACGATATTATGGAATCACGTTGGTCTGCGTCCGCAGATTGTACATGTGAACACGATAACTCAAAAACGAAATGCCGGATCAGTTTCATATCATAAAACGACAGCACAGGCCTAGTTATTAATTAATAATGTCCCAAACCCCCCATTTTGTAAAGGCTACAATGTAACACAACTTTGCCTTAGCACAAAATAGGAAACAACTGGAGAGGGCCAACCATAGCCGCTGCCAAATTAATTATTTCGTTAATTATATTTGACGTGTCAAAATGCCACAATCAGACCAGCTGATATTCGACTCCTATAAACTGTATTGGTGAGAACTGACTAATGAACAATAGGGGGGAAAATGTACAAAAATATTTGTTCCTCCATGTTTTAGAGCTTGTACAGTGTGTTCCTCACAGGTCGAGTCAGAGCAGAACAGAGCACTCATGTGATTCCATCAATGCCATTGTCCACAGCTCTCACACACCCAGAGCTGAACTGATTATAGCTGATACATGTGTGGGCCTGCAGCACCATGAACGCACACACACACTTCACCGGCATGTCTCATCAGCCCTCAGACCAGCATTAGTGGCACTCCAATGCTTATTCCAGTGTCTTTTGTTGCTCTTGATTTCTGTCCATCTGATACAAAAGCAGGTTTATGTCTAAACTAGGGCTAAACATAAAAGCAGGTTAAATTATATGCAATAATATTGTTCATCACAAAACTGGCAATCAATTGATTGTGGCTATTTTTTGTTAATTATTTTTGTGAGAATCGTTAATCGAAATAATCTTCATTTATTTGCAGCCCAATAGACCCTTCCACGAATGATGCATGTAACTAAGCTGCGCATGCATCTTGTGCATTTCTAGTCATTTTAATACCACATTTTCCTTCCAAACAACTCAATTTTGGTTTCATCAGTCCACAGAATATTTTGCCAGTAGTGCTGTGGAACATCAAGGTGCTCTTTTGCAAACTTCAAACGTGCAGCAATATTTTTTGGGAAGGAACACACAACACTATGTGTGGAGGAAAAATGGCACAGCACACCAACATCAAAACCTCATCCCAACTGTGCAATATGGTGGAGGGGCATCATGGTTTGGGGCTGCTTCGCTGCCTCAGGGACTGGACGGATTGCTGTCACCGACAGAATACTTAATAATTAAAGACATTTTGCAGGAAAACTTAAGACCATGTGAAGTTCAACAGAGGATTGGTGATAGCAACAGGACAACGACCCAAAGCATAGAAGTAAATCAACAACAGAATAGCTTCAACAGAAGAAAATACACCTTCTGGAGAGGCCCAGTACAAAATTCCTCCTGACCATGCAGGTTTGATCTCCAACTACATGTCTGTCTACATGTTGTGTTCAATAAAAAAATAAGGTGCGGTATTAGTTTAAGCAGTCTGTGTTTGTCTATTGTTGTGAGTCAGAAGATCAGAACACATTTTATGACAAATTTATGCTGAAATCCAAGGTTCACTTGCAACTGTAAATGATGTTAATATGTTAACATATGTAACAGGACCAAACCTTCACCACACCTCAGACACACCTCCAATTTACTTATATCGGAAAAAAACACTACACACAGTTTGTCTCTGTTCTCTCGGCCCACCGCCCCTACCCTTGCTGTATCATGTTTTGTCTTCCAGCATTCAGATGCCCACATTAGTCCAGAGGGGGGGTCCATAGTTAGTTTCGCTATCTACCAGAGACGGAACCCCCATACTGAGTCTCATCAAACCCAGCTATCATCGCCTGCATCCTCCAGCACCAGAACCAACGTCATACAACTATTCTCATCCAGACATCACTTCAATAAATTCTCTAGCGTTCAGTGTTGGTGTGGCGTGGTCCTTGCTAATGAAATGGTTGTTGTCATTACAGGCCGTTTCATTTCAGCAGTACACTTTCTAGAATGTTTTAGAATGTTTACAAAGACAAGAAGGGTCTATGTTGACAGTATTATATTAGATTTAGTATAACCCTAAGAATAATGAGACACAATTGTGATTAATATTCCCAAATACTAGGGCTGCATTAAATAAAAAAAAAATAAAAAAAATACATTAAATTTAGTTTTAACATAAGTTTAATTAAGCAGAAACAGTTCCTTTTAAAGATTTTTAATGTGTATTTAAATACAGCATATTTTATTGAGACATGCACCAATCCGGATTTTTTAGTCCCAATACCGATCCCTAGATCTGGGTGTTGACCAATACCCAATATCCACCGACACTAATGCAAAAACTAAATGAACATTTCTTTCATAATTTTGTATTATCAGAAATTATTACCCTATAATATAACTAAGACCAGATGACCCTGAAAATGTTTAACTTTTGTCATTTGTGATAAACTAGACTTCGGCCTCATTTACCGATCCATCTGTGTCACACTCCTGTTTCCTTAGAGCTCTACAGCCCACACCTCAGCACACATCAGCCATGAGTCCAGTCAGATGAATGAGGGAGCAGTAGAGCAGGAGACAGGGGAACTATAGAACATTGTATTCTCTCAACAGAACACTCACTACAAATATGAGATCATCACCACCCCTACACAACAACATTATATAGTGGAAAAGATGGCACAAACATGACAGTCTGAAGACTCTACAGTCATTCAAAATCTTCTCACACTGGCCACTTTATTTCAGTTGCACCCCAACAAAAACCCTTATAGCCGCAGAGGGTCTAATTTTTTCCTCAGTTAACTACACACTATTACATTGTTCATTCATTTAGTCAACTCTGCCCTTGTCTTAAACCTTGTTTAGTCTTAGTCTTAGTAACTTGCATCAAAATACAGTACAGGTTTACTTCAATGGTACAAATATTACAGTCTGGAGGTACTATAAGCCAGTCAGTAATCAAAATCTCATACTGACCACATATCTGTTTACCTACCCGTAAGCACAAATGTTTTGTGAGGGGCAACGGCAGCTCAGTTGGTAGAGTGGCTGCCTTATAACTAAAAGGCTGATGGTTTGATTCTTGCTCCTTGGGCAAGACTGTCTATCCATATTGCCTATGTGTGTGATTTGTGGTTGGAGGTGTTCATAGAAGCCCTAATTTATACTGAATCCGTCAGGTCTCCAATTTACATTAAGTATGTTGCGTCTACAGCACATCTCATCATCATCTCACCATTGAGTTGTGACTAAAGACCAAACAGAGGGACTCTGTCTGATCAGCTGTAGCCTGTATCTGCCCTGTCTAGCTGCATGAGAAGTGCTCCAAACTCGTGCTTGCTTCTCTCGCTAACTGGAGCATGTAGAGCGGCTTGACTTGGGATGAAACAGCATGTGTGGGGCATGCACACAGCCGCCCTGCTGCACTTCGTGTTTCCCCTTTATGATAATACGAGTTTGCCGAGAGCCGTTAAAAGAGATACAGAAGCAACGACTCGAGGCTATTTTGATGTTTTTTACTTAACAGGGCAATCATCCTGTGTTTTCATTTGCTCGATATCAACTCTTTTTTACTGCAGAGATGCAGATGTTCTGCAGACTTGAGGGAGTTGGTGTAATCCAACATACTGACTTGAATGGAGCTGTATTCAGTGTAAATTAGGATTTAGGTAAATTAGAGTGATATGTTGGCACCTGCTAATCTAACAGATTGAACAAATAAAATATTATTTATATGCATTGACCACTGAACTGTCCATTTTTACATTCCTAACCACAGCATTAGACCATTGCAGACCACCCAGTCCCAGTACTGTTATCCATTAATTTAGCCTGAGATGAGATGCTGCTCTGTATTAGTGTGGTCAGAGCAGTATTAGTGTGGTCAGAGGAGTACATCAGATCACAGCCTTTGTCCAGAACAGAGAAGGCACTTATCCAGCCGAGCATGTCGCCGCCTGATAACACACACACAGCCAATCTGACTCTGCAGTAGACAAGAGAGAGAGCAGCCACTGGGCCATGTCCTCTGTCTGAGAGGAGAGCACTCTACAACTACACACATATTCACTAGGTATGAAGCACGAGAACTATAAATGATATGATGATGCCTTAAAGCTGCACTACCTCATTTTATGAACTGTACAAAAATTGACAACTAAATAATAATTCTCCCCTTCTCCCCTCAGCCTCAAATGTTCTTCCCAAACCCCTCCCACTGTCTCACAAATAAAGCTCAACACACGCCTTGACGCACGCCAAAACACCTATGGTTATTTCCTATTAAAAGTTAGTTTTAGACCTGGACTAGTCCTAGTTTGGTTCTGGATTAGGGCTGTTTTTGACCTGTGCAGACCAGGTGTTATTTCTATTTACAAATTCTTCTTCAAAGCTTCAAATTGGGACATTATTCCTGTTTTATACATGTTTTGCTCTCGGTTTAGTTCTGGTTTTGTCAAGATTCAGGCAGATTATTGTTTATTAAAAATGGGTATTTAAAGCTTTAGATGTGGATAGGCCGAAAGCCAGCTAAAGAGGTGTAGAAGAATAAACTATGGGTGCCACAATGGATTTTCATTTTCAGGAGCGGCCAGTGTGAGGGCTCTCATAGAAAACAATAGGTGTGTCTGATGTGTGTTGGCCCAAAAGCACACACTGCCACATGCTCCCAAACCAGGAAGTATGGAATTAATGTGCAGCTGGCTGGAGTTGGCTTTTAAAGGTGTAGTCCGTAGGTTTTCTAAAAAGGTAAGGTAAAAAGGTTTTAATAAATGTAAAAAAAAAAAAAGAAATGGTTAAAATGGCCTATCTGACTCTGTTCTTTGATGTAAAGTAGGCCAGGAGAGGACTAAAGTTAAATCCTAATCATCACATATTACTGTATTTTTCGGATTAAATTGCACTTTTTTCATAGTTTGTCTGGTCCAGCGACTTATAAATCAAAATATATAGAATTTTTATGGTTCATAAACCTTTACTTTCACACCACCATTTTAAAGTGAAGAAGATCAGACTTTCTGTGAAGTGCTCACTGCCGTCGCCGTGATGACGAGAGCGTGTCTCAGGAAGACATGGTCTTTTGGTTTCATGTGGAGAAATGCTTTAAATTTAGCGTCTTTTACAGTTAAAATTTACATATAATTACAAAACTAGTGTAGATTATAAAGAGAGATGGTAGTAATAATATAAAGTTAATACAGAAAAGATAATGCACTGTTTAGGAGCCTTTATTTCACTGTATTATCACGTATTGGGAGATCTGCTTCACTCATTTCTTTCTTACATTTGCGCTTCTTTGTGTCTGTAAACGTCTGTCTGCTCTTGGTCTAGGTTTTTGTGAAGTGAGACTTATAGTCCAGTGCAACTCTTCATAATGCCTTTTTGACTGATGTGACATATAGTCCGGAAAATACGGTACATACTTTACATCATACAACAAGGTCAGATATAGCAAAATTGTAAAATGCCAAAATCTTTTTTTAGGAAACTTACAGACGACACCTTTAATAATTAATGCACACATAAACAGGGAGCTGATAACAGCAGTTGATCTGCAGTTGCACTTCACAGAGGATTTGAGGCCAAAGACTTTGTCCAAATGTGCAAACTTCAAACTGCTCGAAACAGATATGTATATCCCTATGTCCTGTGGGTAGTATAGTGCATGTATGGTGCCTGCCCACCAGTCTGAAGTCAGGAGTGTGTCAGTCAGATTTAACAAGAGTAGGTCAGCCTGAGAGAACACTGTGAATCACAAAAAAACTCACAATGACTGGACATCATCAGCAATGACTACAACATTATTCTGACCAATGAAGACACACTGTAACCATCATCATACTCCATACATCAGTCACTAAGTCCTGACGGTCAGTCTGAGGGCTCTCACTTATAGTGCACTAGTAACCTGTTGACATGCTTGTGCTCATAGAAATTAAATAAAATTACCTTTTCCCTAGAAAACAGGGCCGGAGGGTATGGGATATTTGGAACTGTTCCAAAGGGTTCACAAAAAGCATTCCAAACCATTCTAGTTTTGGGACTGGTCTGTGGAGGGGTCCAGAATCAGAAGGGTTAAAGTTGTTTTGGCCACATTGTGTGGCTCTGACTTTGCATTTACAAAGTCATAATATAAAGTGAATTGTTAAAATGACTGGCATAGCGCTAAGAATTTAATGCACAGAGAGCTATGACTAAACAGGTAGCTCTCTAATACACACCAGGATTTACTACAGTCTGCCATTCTGCGCCTACAGTCCCTCCTGACCACAACAATCAAACCGTCACACTAACATATACATGGGACAGTTGGTGTCCTGCTCAGAAACACAAGGATAGAATGTGCTCAGGGATTTGAACCCGTGACTCTCAGATTGCTGGGCAAACTTTTACCTCAAAAAGACTAACAAAAATATCCTGATTCAAAGGTGTGCCCCCTAGTAGAAAAAGGAAGAACTATATTCATATTGTTTTACTTTTTTTTAACTAGTCTGGGTCGATAATTCTTCAAAAAGGGACAGTTTTCCTCACTTTCACTACCAATAGTAGGGGTGGGTGATATGGTAAAGATATAAGATCAAGATTACAATTTGATCACAATTTTGTATCTTTTCTCTTACACAGAAGCCTACTGCTATCAGTGTCTTCATAAAACCTTTTTAACTACACATTTAATGTACATCCAAGCCAATGTTCATTAGAATACTTAATGCTATTTATTTTCCTTTTTATTATTATGAGCATAGGCATTGTTACAGTAAAAATGACAGTGGGAGCAGAGCATAAATGATTGCACTGTAGCAGATTTTATGATCCTCATAACTTCATATCACAATTCCATTTTTTTTTTATTGCCACATCGCCCAGCCCTAACCAACAGTTGAACGTCTTCCTGTAAAAACATTGCTGTGTGGAGCTCTCACTCACCTCGGTCTGTGTCATAGAGGAAGACAAACTTGTTCCAATCGTAATGGTCCAACAGTGACAGTAGCGCCCCCCTGATGGATGGCCTCAGCTGCAGGGTGAACTGACTCTCTCCCTCCGTGGGAAAACTGGCCGTGATGAGGGAGATGTGCAGGGCGCTGCAGAAGGACGTGAGCGTGTGCACCGAACGCTTGTCGTACAGGCCGAAGATGGCGAAGACACCGCGGGAGTACTGTGAGCAAACTGCAACAAGACAGACATTAAACATTAAAAAACATAGTCATCATGACAGTAGGGGGCATTATACCACCAAAGGCACCAAATAGACAAAGGAATATTTTACTTATAAGTGAAATTTTCTAAAAATTTTAAATGTTCATGACACAGTGATATCACAACATTTCATGAAAGAATTCAAAAGAGCCAAGTTGTATCGCATTTTAGGAACATTCTGTAAATTTACCCGAAAGTCAAATGTATAAAAAAAACACCATTAAGGGATTCATACAAATTTTTAAAAAAATAAAGCCATTTCAATTACAGGGATTTGTGACCCACTATTTGACCCTATAAAACACCTCAGACTGCAATCCCCTGCTGAAATAAACTGACAACAGCAGGACACTTTCTTAAAATATACAGAATAAACAATATATTAAAACACTAAACACTGTCACAAAAAAAAATTAAAAATAAATTAAAAAAATAAAATAAATCACACTACGTTTTCAGGCCATAGATTTCCAATATTCAAAATGTGATAACAATAACAATTGCCATCTACAAGAAAAAAGTCAAGTGGTATCACTTTAAGATAATAAGTTATTCAGTTTCAAAAGAATGCAACAGATGACAAAGACTTCAATATGTCAACATAAAAACTACTCACAACAAACTGAAAGGTTCTATTAGGACACAAAACATGCAATCGTCCCACTGGGATTGGGATTTGTTCCACAACCCAATGAGCAGCATTACAGATGGTACCACTAGCTTGTTTCTGATTGGTCAGGGGGAACTAATAGCTCTCTAGATTGTAGCCAAAAACGTATTTTTTTCATCTGTTTTGTTCTCCTTAACATTATTTCACAGAGAAATAGCAACAATTTTATCCCTTAATTTGTTGTAAACGTGAAGTCTGGAGGTTTCCTAAAATAAGAAACTGACTGAGAAGTAGGTGATCTGCCATAATTATCATTTAATCCTGCCCCTGCCCAGTGTTTGTGTCAAAAACCGACTACTATTGGTCCAAGTGGTACCCTCCAAAAATGATGCATTTAATGTTTTTGTAGAGGTTAGGGGTGGGACTAAAAGTAAATAACTAGGCCGGTGCTGTCATCCCCGACAGCAAGGTGTATATCGGCGAAACACCCCCATACGTCTGCCACAACGCAACAAAATTTGGCAAAAACTTTCTTCACAAACATCCAGATGGTTTGGGGGCAGGGCCTCTTAATTTCTTGTTAACAATATTAAAACCCTTAGAAATCACTTAAAGTGGAGCTAACCCCCCTGTAAGAGGCTAACTCCGCCCCCAGACAATTTTTCAAAAATTCCACAAAAATGGGCAGGGCCGAAGACACAGAGGGGTACGTCCAAGTGTGCGGG
>JAVQKC010179565.1:0-27552 GCA_036025475.1 Philypnodon macrostomus
CATCCATCCATTTTCTTCCGCTTGTCCGAAACCGGGTCGCGGAGGCAGCAGTCTAAGCAGGGAACTCCCACCTTCGACCACTGCCCGATCCACATTGCACCAGCCCTTTTTAAGGGTACCTCCTGTGGGTGGTGGGTCCACGGGAGGGCCTGACAGCGTGTGCTCGGGCGGGAACTCGAACCACCGACCCTCTGGTTGAAGGGCGAGCATCTACCCACTACACCACCGCTGTGGCCAGAGTTACAGATATGATGTGATATACAGATACACATTGAAATCTGAAAACCATTTACCCTTAATGTCCACTGTCTAAGGTCTGTCCCAGTGGCCCAGCTGCTTCATGTTCAGTCATATTGTGTTGTTGTCTTTCTATTATCTCTATCTCTGTGATCTATTATACAATGAAAACACACCACAGTGCTTTAAATTCTGTTCCTATAATCCTTTATTTCCATTCCATTCCCTGCAGCAGGATCTATTCTTCTTTTGACTCATACACAGGTCTCTTGTTTTGTTCTATAGATGACAGCTGATGACTAACTTTTGTTTTTTTTGTAGTTTGGTTCTTTGTGACTGTAGCTACGAAACTGAATATAGTTTCTTCTCATCACTGACAGCATACAGTATCGTGTGGCACTGGGGTTCAAATTCTGTCTCTTTTTTTTCTTAGTGAAAAAAGCCCAAAGTCCAAAAATATTAATGAAGAAAGTACTCACACCAAAAGATTTGCCAAATATGTGACCAACTTATTAAATTGATTTAGCCAACTGACCATCTGGCGTGTCAGACAATATTTTAGAAAATACAAAATCTGTTTTATTTAATTTTGTCAAATGTAAAGTGGTCCAAGGCAAGCTTTTTGTACTGTGTCTACACTGTTGCCCATAAATTTCAAATATCTGTTTGTCAAGCACATTCCTCTTTTTATTCCTATTCATGTACATCATTATTCACCTTATTATTCCTTCCTAATTATTATTCACCTGCTCCTCAGAGTGTACAGGAAGTAGCCCAGAATCTGACAGATCTGAAAGAGACATATTGGACATTCTTCTGCATGAACATGAGTTTTTTGCTTAACTGACCATGGTGGAAGAATTGATACAAAAATCATTAATATCCCTGATTTAGTTTGGTCTGAATACACATTTTACAAAGTTTCAGTTTGGTCTATTTCTCACTGTGATATGTTTGGAGGAGATTGTTTTGAAAAGACCTGCTCTTTATCTATCAAGAATAAATCACATTGTACCATCATTTCATGAGAAGAGGTAAAGACTTTATGGGCAACAGTGTTTTTCGATTTGCAAATGTATTCAACAAGAAGTCAAAAGCAGGCTGTGTGTACATGCCAATGTTGAACGATCAGAAAGTCTATTGAGCACAACAGCAATGACTGAACACTCAAGGCTATATTATTTGTGATGAACCC
The DNA here is from genome assembly GCA_036025475.1 of Philypnodon macrostomus. NCBI lineage: Eukaryota > Metazoa > Chordata > Actinopteri > Gobiiformes > Eleotridae > Philypnodon > Philypnodon macrostomus. The sequence goes on from JAVQKC010179565.1 coordinate 1,433, forward strand.
TAGTGCTCTGTTGTGTACCAGGATGTTAGCAGCAGTGAGAAGATCCATGCATGTATAATGTATGGTATAAATAGAGCAGCAGCAGTGGGATGGGATCTTGAAGCGCACACAAAGTCAGCCAAGTGAAATGACAGTTTTGGCAGGAGCCTCCACACCCCAGCATTGACTTTTTATGTAAAGCAAATTTGTTTTTTAAGGTGTTCTTATCTGTACTGGACTGGCTGTGCTGATATCAATAAATACTGTGTCCAATGTGAAAATTCAGATTAGACCTAAACTGTGAAAATATGTTTTGTGATCTAATTTAGTCATTCTCGGTTATAATCCAGTTGGCCATTGTTCAAAGGTAAATGCTCTATCCATTAAGCCATACTGGTAACACAAAAATACCTAGCTCTACAGTAATCTGGATCCACTACATGATGTTTTTGACCCCTTTGTGGCTGTAACATTATAGGCATCTCACTATCGTCAGCAACTGTTTTCCTGATCTAGATCTAAAAATTATTTACTTTTTTTTTTGGTCCACGATTGACCTTTCCTTTTTAAAAATACAAACCAGCCCCAGTGAAAACATGGCATCCTCGGTGGAGACAAATAAACCTGCCACAAATGTCTTCTTCATTGTGTAATGAGTCAATTAACAAAAGCTTTCATCAAACAGGAAATGAAAAAGGGCACCAAGAATAGTGAAATATGGATGGCTGCCCATTTGGCCTCACTGGCACGACGGTCACGTTGGCCTGTCATGTGCAAAAGAGTGGGTCGTGCAATTATGTCCATGATGAATATGTGTTACTGCAGTCGCCGCTTGAACCTCACGCAGAGGTCATCCTGAGTTCACAGAGCACTGTTCATTCAGTTAGCTGGCCTGGATTGCTCTGCCGCAGTATAATAAGATGAATAAGGATTTAGATTGTGGGTTCAGTTGGGGTGATTGAGTCACTCCCCCTTTATTGTGCTTCTCTGTTCTGTTGGCCATGCACAAGTATCGATATTAAGCCAGAGTGGATAATGGCTTGTGGTTGGTTGACAATCTCATATATATTAGTTATGGGAGCAACATCAATGTGAAAGGCTTAAATGATGATGGCTTTGCCTGTGATTTTATTCTGTGGTGCACATTAATTAGGGACTGTTATGTTTATTAAACATGTCATAGTGCTTTGATTCGATTGGCTGAGCAGCTGTAGTCAGAGCAGCGTGAACAGACAGATGCACCTGTATCCTCTGTACCCCTGTATTTCTGTGTATTTTTTTGTATTTCTGTAAAAGACCAGGATGAACCGCTCTGCTGTTTGCCCTTTGTGTGAGTCTGTAGAGGGTCATTGTGGAGCAGGTGGCAGCTCACAGCAGGCCAGTAATGATAGAGAACATGACACCTCATAGTACCAGTCAAATTATTTTTCTGTGACAGAAAAACAGTAAAACAAAATACAATTCTGATTTGTATTGTTCATATGTATGGTCTGTCCTCTCTTTTGCGATGTGGCATACTCAATCATGTAAATCTAATCACATTTGCTGCATGTTGTTTTTATTGAAAACAATCACATTTTAATTCTAAACAATTATCTGTTTCTACAAGAATTTCAGCAAAAAAATGTCTGCATTAAAGTGTAGCCAATGAAGTTGTAATGCACATGGCATAAGGACAAACTAGTTTTATCGTATTTTAGCCAAATTTGGCACCGCAACATTATGACAGCTAATTAAATAGTGAGCTGTCTCATCTTAAAAAAGATTTTTTCATAATTACAGTCTAGTGTTATCTAAGTATAATCCTATAAGTTAATTCAGCATATTCCTTCCCTAAAAACATGAGTGGGTTGACTCATTAATACCATTGCCATGCCACTGACACCATATTGCTTTTTTGTATTTTGAAGATTTAACTCGCTGTGTTTGTTTGCATAGTGTGGCACCCCTTTAGTTTGACTGACTTGTGTAAAACTGTTTATAGAAGATGCCATCTCTTCACCTCATCGTCGAGGGAAAAGCAAACAGATTGGTCACAGATGACTCACAAATGCATATTCATTAGCGACTATATGAGGTGAACATACTGTAGCTCGCTCACAGTATTATTTCTTGCTAATTGGCGACAGTGTGCAGTCTGCCTGTGTCGCTCTGTAATGGTCTGGGTTCAGTAGCACGATAAGAGTAAAATCTCTTGGTTTATTTCCCTGGCTTATGAAGAACCAGTTTTTCTCTTCATCAGATTTTCACATTCACATGTTTCAAAAATACCAATAAAACAAGTCAAGGTCTAAGAAATAATTATTTTCATTCACTGGAGAAATAAACAGCTATTATCCAGTGTTCTGCTACATTCCCTCAAGAAAGTTCTTTGGGAAAAGCTCATTATTGACTTTCCTCTTTGTGTCTTTGAATTTTGGAGGACAGTCACATTCAGCATGGTGACTTTGACCACAGTGACTAATTTTGGGATTCAGGAGAAGATCGTTTTACATAATTAATACTTTACCTTGACTGACTTTGAACAGTCAATATTCAAACAATGCAACAAAGCACAATATCCAACAGTTTGCCATATTATTTTTGCAGGACAACCCTTGTGAGTGCCCTTTAGTGCAAGGTATAAACATATTGGGGATTGATATGTCACAGCACTGCAAATATAGGCAGGTACCATATTGTAGTAAAGTAGCAATCCTTACTAAATGATTCATTTTGTCACCGGTTCAAATCCCCGCCTGAGGGTATATTGACGTTGTGTCCCTGGGTAAGACACTTAACCCACATTGCCTATGAATGAATGTGGTTGTGTGATTGGTGTTTGGTGGTGGTAGCACAGACTGGCAGCCACACCTCTGGCAGCTTACCACCACCAGGTGTGACTGAGGAGTGAATGAATAATGTAATTGTAAAGTGTCTCGAAAAGTGCTATATCAAACTGAGGCATTAAGCTCATTGCCTTGGCCTGATTTAGTTCCACAAACTTGATCTCAGTATAGCTGAATCAGCATGAAGAGGCAGAAAGATGTGATCAGCTTACAATCACAAATGGACTGTACATTATCGGTAAATGAATAGTGTCTTTAAGCCTAGGTTTTAGGGACAGAGGGTAGAAGGCAGTATTTTGGGACTGTAAAGTATGTGCCTGCATCTCAGACTCAGTTCTTGTGCATGTCTCAAGTGATTATTTTTCTGCAGGGGGAATGCAGCTTGATTCCGGTTTTTTTATCACAGCGCTCAGGGTGCACCAAGTAAATCTGGATTTTGTCGACCAAGGCTGCCAGACTGTGCGCTTACAGTTATACCATCTCAACTAGAGCATGGATAAGAGAAACAATGGTGTTCACAACAATGGAGAGGCATCTATTTGTTCTTGTGTGGTTTTAAATGTAATACTGTGGGCTGCGGTCTATAAAGAGATAAATCCTGCTGGCAAATGATTAAACCGTCAAATTTTATACATATTCTTTTTCAACACATTGATTTTAGCGGAATAATACACCAGTCAGGCATAACATTATGACTGCTGACATGTGAAGTGAACACAGATGATCTCTCTATCTGGGCAGTTCCTCAAAGGTGATGTGTTAGTAGCAAGCTTAAAGATTTGAGTAAGTTTGACAAGGGCCAATTTGTAATGGCTATACTGACAGAGCATCTTTAAAACTGCTGCTCTTGTGGGACGTCTCTGGCCTGTAGTTGTCACTATCTATGAAAAGAAACCTGAACATGAACAGTCTTTGATGCACATAGTGTTCACAGACTTACGCGTGTTAGCCAATCCAAAAGGCAAGCTGTATTTCAAGTTGCCAAATAATTGAATGCTCGTTTTGTTCAGAAGTCATAATACACAGTGCATTGTAGTTTGGTGTATGGAGCCACATTCACATTCAATGAAGCCACAGAGTTCTTTTCACTGACACATTTCTCGTGAAAATTCATTCTGTCTTCTTAAAGTTAAGGTCTTAGACAAGAAACCGATGAGGTGGCATCACTGTGATATTATAAAGAAACACAAGCTTTTTACTTTGTCAATTTGAGCACACTGAATTTGTTTTTTAAATGTGTGAACAATCGTGTGTCTCCATTATTCTCTGCTCTCATTGTCAGACGTCAGGGCTCACTCTGACCGTCCACTCGAGCCTCAGTCAGTGGGAATTGTATAGTCCCTATGTTCAGAATCTTTTGTAAAGTCCAGTTTCTCCTCTAAAGGACCCAGACTGTGGAACACACTCCCCACTGATCTGAAACTACAGACTGACAGTAACATCTTTAACAGAGGCTGAAGACAGGACAGAGGTGTTCACATGATGTCAGTTTATCAGATGCCCCTTTAGCACTGTCTAATTAAAATGTATTATCTGTTTATTTATATTTTTAAATATTTGCTATATTTGAACTATTCTACTGTACTGTGTAACACTAACGTTCTTAACGACTGGTGGACTGGTGTTTAAAATTAGCACATGCGCTAACACACTAAAGCAATACATCTGGGTCCAATGTACAGTTGTAAGAAAAAGTATGTGAACCCTTTGGGATTACTCGGATTTCTGCATAAATTGGTCATAAAATATGTTCTGATCTTCATCTAAGTCACAACAGTAAACACACACAGACTGCTTATACAAATACCGCACACACATGATATGGTTTCATGTTTTTACTGAACACAACATGTAAATATTCACAGTGCAGGGTGGAAAAAGTATGTGAACCTTTGGATTTAATAACTGGATGATCCCAAGAATATTGCTGCCCTGAAACAGTTTTGTAAAGAGGAATGGTTCAAAATTCCTCCTGACCGTTGTGCAGGTCTGAGCTGAACTACATGAAACGTTTAGGTGAGGTCATTGCTGCCAAAGGAGGGTCAACCAGTTATTAAACCCAAAGACTCACATACTTTAAATGTTCATGTCATACAGGGTTCACATACTTACGTATATGTGATGTCTATACCTAATAAATAAATAAACTGTTTTTGAGATTCTTTTGGTATGACAAATAAAACTGATAAAACTGTCACTTCTGACTACACGTGATGTTCTACAGGAAGTAGTCTTAACATGTAAAGTAGGTAAACAAATGCTCCATCGAACCAAAGGAACCTCAAAAACACAATTATTAGGATTAGGAAAACTAAATCTTAAGTAAAGTAATTTGGTGAAATAAAAGATAAATAAAATAATCAGGAACACAGTGGATTAATAAGCACCAAAAACCACTGTCAGATACTCAGTGGCTTAAAGTGTTGACAGTACAGAAGAAGCACGCTCGAAAACACTTGAGTTTTTAATTGGCCTAATCAAAAACATGATGTGTTGGGTGACAAAGGGTTATTTTAATCCACCCAAGGCAATCATTGGGTTTCGTTTACGAAAGAGCAGCAGTGTTTGCAAACTCTTTTGAATGTTTTAATCAGAATGAAATAAAGTTAGTTCTCATGCTGCATTCAAAGGCATGCTGCAAATTATCAGATTTAATTATTGAACAAAACGACATTTTTAGTGCACAAAACGACGAATAAGTGACCGGCAGCGGATAATATCCCTTTCACTCCTTGTAAGTTATTTACAGAAGGCTTTATCTGAAGGGCTTGTTGGTATGCAAATGTTAGACTACAGAAAGTCACTGATGAGGCTTCACTGCCGCGCTGGTCTTCAGTTCTGGGGATGAAAGCATTTAGCCCACTTCATTCTATGCTAAAATAAAAAGGACCACTGGGTTTCAGATAATATTATTTCTAAAGAAGAAAACTGCATTGGTACAGAGAGGCCATTTGCTTCATGACACATAAGTACAGACCCCATGTGCTTCTAAAAGGGTGGAAACAATGACTCATCCTTTGGATGAACTATTTGTCATATGCATTTTAATGCAATCGATATGGGATAAAGTGGAATTTATATACAAGGCGCATGCTATAGTTGAATGTGTTTATGTTGTTATATTTCACGGACCTCTTTACACCAGTAAACAGATTCTTGGCAGTGAAGAAAGGGAAATGTCTACTAAGCCTCACACAGACACATGCCATTTTAAAGACATTACTTAGATGCCACAGCAAGTGCCTCTGTAGTCAAACCAAGAACATGCTGAACTCTTGCTAAAAGCAGGTCTTATTGATGATATTGCGTCTAATATGAGTACATCTTATTCAAGATGCTTTTCACATCTGAAGGACAGCTGGCTGAAAGAAAAAACTGGACTTATTATGTAAATGAATCTCAGTGTGTGTTAGTTCCCCCTAAAGTAACCTTTTTTGTGAAATTAAGTAAATTTGACTCTTGACCACTCAAATGTCTCACTGACAAATAGACAATGAACAATACTGAACCACAAATTAGACCACCTTAAGCCTGTACATAAGGTATTCATTTACTTCAGATAGCTAGTACCTCAAATGAAACCAAACTGTTGCTTAGCCATTTCTACATTATTCTAACTTTTATAATGCACAAAAGTCACAAGACCAGTGCACTCTTTGTGACAGTCCCAAGGCTTGGTTTCATGAGGATAGGCATCCTGTGTAAAACGTAACCAAAACAGTATGCAAAATACTGCACTCTGGAATGTAGATGATTTACTGTGGTGACCCCACTGTTCATTCCACTTAGAACATTTACAGTCTCAACAATATACAAAAAACAGCTTCACTTCTGTTGCATGCAGTAAAGACAGACAGTCTGCTAGTACCTGGCTCCAAGAATACCTCACAATATGGTCAAATGATGCCAGCGCCTTGCTCTTACTTCAAAATTTAAACCGGAAATATAGCAATGCTGCTGCCAAAAACTCTAACAATGGTGGCAAAGAATAAGAGATGTGAAAATAGTTCTACAATTGACATGACTGAGAGGTAGGAACTGTAAAAAATATAGCCAATGAATGGAAGAGTTTCTGTCTGTTTGTTATTGAGGATGCTATAGGGACGTCTATAGGCAGTTATGGATGTTTTTTTAATAAAGTCACCTAGAGCTTCATGTGCTCGCAAAACAAACATTCAATATTTCTGTTATGTCATTGTACACAGTGTTCATTATTTATTGAATGCCTCATGTCTCGTGCTGCTCAGACATTCCAACCAGTATTGTGTTCGGGCTTTGGAAAATGCAGTCATTGTTATAAACTCACAAAAATCATGTTAATCTGTAACAATTCTCAAACAAAAGTATCAACAAGCCAGGACGTGGAGCAATTAGTCAAGAACATACTGTCTAAATGTCAGATATGTTGATATGAATGTGACGTTGTAAAACACAGCTCTAAGCACTCTCTCTATAACTGTGACCAAACAAGTCTATTTACCTGATTACCAATCAGCACTGTCTTAAAGAGTACCACAGCTCATCAGTCAATTACATGAGTCAATGTATGGACAGGGCTCAACAGGACATATGAGAACTGCAGCTCCAGTACAGAACAGAAGACGAGGATGACTTTGACTGATGTCATAGTTTTGGTCATAATAACACACCACACCAATTTAAAGCAGTTAAACTAACCTGAGCATGTGAACTATAGAGGTGCAGTTTATCTGACCCTGTTCTATTATGTAAAACTGTAGTATTATTTTACTTTAGTCCCTCCCCTGGCATCTACAGCAACATCAGATCAGATTTTGGGGGTCACTTTGACCTATAGTAGTCGAGTTTTACGTTAGTCCCTCCTCTGGCCTCTAAAGACTAAAGACAATCTACTTTACATCATAGACCATCAGATAATCAATTGTTATAGTTTTTATTATTTTATTTTATTTTACTTCTCACTCTTTTTTTAGGAACCGTATAGACTAAACCTTTAATGTATGTTGCCTTGTTGGTATGTTGACCAAACCTGACCAACATTGTATTGTCAAACATACAACACAACCAAACACATTGTTGCTCACAGTAGTGCCGCTCACTAAATATTGAATGTTTTTTATTTTTATTTTAAAATCCTAAAAACCCTAGAAATGGTTCTATGTGCAAATTCAAGTAGATTTTATATTTTCCAAATAGTCAAAACAGTCCACCAAGAACTATATTGAGACTTTAACTTGAGAAGTGTGAATAGAACTTTTCACGGTAAAATTAGATCTGGATGACAGGCCCCAGATCAGCTGACATGATAAGTCTTGAATTTCATAAATTTTAACAAGGCCACACGCACAAGACAGTATCTTTGTGTCTCTATTAAAACACATGGATAAACTGACACCTGCCCAGTGCCCTGTGTTTTAAAGATCATCTCACTGTACGGACACAACAGGAAAAGGGAGTTATCACACCTGTTGCTAAGAAACAGCATCTACGTGCTAAGAATGATGTCAGATAATCTGCTCTTACTCACTTGTTACGGAGTGGAATTAATGTCATGACAGTAGTAGTCACAGACCGGAGTACATCTAAGTCAGTGATGATAGACTCTCCATGGGGCTAAGATATAAGCCTATACAACTACATTCAACCATCAGTCTGTCTCTTGAAATTGCCTACCTGACCCTAATGTAAAGTAGTTATTCTGTAGAGGCCAGGGGAGGGACTAAAGTAAAACTTGAATGCTATTGGTTAAATGTTTCTAGGCCAGGGGAGTGACTAAAATAACTGAATAATTATGACAGATATCATAGAACTTACAGACCACACCTTTAAGGAAAACCAGATTGTAAAAAATACTTTACAATATGACCACATAATAGTGTCACATCATGGTATTTTTATGCTCTCTCCAGCTTCCTCCCACCATCCAAAGACTTGGCACGTGTTTGGAGATTGATTAATCTAAATTCCCCTTGTGATTGAATGTTGCCTGTTATATGAGCGTTGCGACTAATTATCCAGGGTATACCACATCTAAGGCCCATAATTGCTGGAATAGCTAATACACTAATAGGAGTAAGCAGAAGTAGATACAATTAATATACTGTAAATAGCAATTTATTTCTAGATTCTGTGGTGTGTAATATGGTGTACTATTAAAACATGCCATTTATTATCCAAAATTCCAGCTCGATCAGTTCGCCTGGCTTGTAACATGTCTGACTAGTGCAGCTCTCTAGTCAAATTTGATAACATATCTCTATTGGTTTATTATGCAGACACTAAAAGAAACTGCACAGAGAAATGCTGATGAAACTCCGGGGCTAAAACACATAACTCCTTCTCCAAAAGTAGTCAAACATTTATGTTGACTTGCAGCAAGTTGTAGATCTTAACTTTTATTTTGATTCTAATCATTGCAAGCATCCTCATTGCTGCTGTGATCAAAATATAATACAAACACAATGTAGGTCATAATCTCTAAATTGTCCATTCTGTCTCCAAAGATTGTACAAGGAAAGTGGAGCATATGAAGGAATAGCTGTTATTTATGTATCACAACATTCAAAGTGACATGTGGGGGACAAATTAGGAGCTCTCAAAGCGCAAAGGCAGGCACACCACAGTGTTCTAGTAAATATTTCATTAATATCCATGCAGTTTATCAACGGGCGGCAGTGGTGCAGTGGGTAGGCGCTTGCCCTTCAACCAGAGGGTCGGTGGTTCAAGTCCCCATCCAAACACATGCTGTTGTTGTGTCCCTGTGCAAGACACTTAACCCACATTGCCTAGCAATGAATGTGGCCAGGTCCCCATTGTAAATGAGAATTGATTCTCAATACAATCAAAAACAAAACACTAGATTGGTCAATCTAGTGTTTATCTAGTACCATAGACTTTTACTGTCCTGCTTTGCTCCCCGTCTTAGGCCCACAGTAGCAGGATTAGACTTCAGTCAGCCGAGACCCCTAGTAAGAGATGAACATCACAAAACTCAAACGCTAAATTTACTTTAGCAAATTGTACATTTTTCAAAATTGTAGTCATCATTGGCAGTGACAGCCACTCAGGATCACTATGTCGATATATTGACATTACGAACCCTTCAAAATAAAATCCAATGCAAAATAATACTGCATTATACAACACGCCTTTATACTTCCACCCAGTCCTACCCCGACAATGCCCCGCTCCGGTGACAGAATGTAAATATTTCATTTCGAGAAGCCGGTTCCTCAAGAAGCAAAGTGTATCCCGCAGTGCCGCTTCTCCAAACACATTATTAATTTAAACATTTGAAACCCCACCAATGCTGTTTCTAGCTGATATTATACCTTTGTAAGCCATGCACATCCTATACCACTTTATAATGTCCCTTGTCTGGGTAACATTTTGCATGCTAGATCACTTTTCTTTTAGCCAAAAATGTGAATCATGAATCAAAGAGAGGAGAAGAAATGTTGTACAATTGGGGGTGTTATAAATTTTCTGAAACATTACTAATCTTTGCGCTGTCTGCTGGCATTTTTCAGCCCCGGCGTGTTTACCTTTAGCACAAGACATGAAGTAATTTCTTCCCCCGCTGTGGCTACATACATAAATGAATAATTTCCACAGGCACTTTCAGACTGTACATCTAGTCAATTGCAAGCGTTTTCAGCAGATCTCATACATCACGCGTCTTTGTAAGCGCACACATCTTTTAGATCCATTTCTCGGGCTGAGTGTGGTACATGGGGCTGGGTGATATACCGATACATCCTGAATACTAATTATTTTACTTGAATATTAATTTTCCTAGAACTGTGCTCTGCTTTCATTTCATTTCTGTTTTTAGTTTGTTGCAGTTTGACCTCAGCTATAATACACAAATCTATAAACATTAATATCTGAATAAATGTGTTATAACAAACTAAATACGCATAATATACTGACATATAAAATATTGTAGCCCACATCTATCCCACAGTAATGGCCAAGTAAAGTATCTGGACGTAATGTTATAGTGTCATGGTCCATTTTCACCCCTGGTCTAATGATGTGTCCCCCTGTGTTTTCAGTGACATGGAGGACTGGTTTTGTGAGTGCCCTCTGCTTTACACCGGTCGCCTGTGTCAGCTCAGTGCTTGTGAACGCAGCCCATGTGCTTTTGGAGCCACATGCATTCCCAAGTCTCCACTGGAGGCTGTGTGTCTTTGCCCCTATGGACGACAAGGGCTGCTATGTGATGAGGGTAAGTCTAACAACGGAACACAATAGAATGTTCTGTTAAGGAAAATAGAGTTTTGCAGCATTTCTGATGACAGAGGTTAGAAGAAAATGACCAGAGTGGTATGAGATGATAACAAACATAACTTCAAAACTAAAACAAACATTTGTTACAATCAAGGTCTGCAGAGGTCCATCGCTGAACGTACAATATGTCAAACTGTCAAACCTTGAGGCACGATCATATCTGGGCCACTTTATTAGGTACACTTAACTTATGTGTTCCTGATCATACACATACAACAGGAGGTCCTACAAGACAAGGGTAAGTCTAACAAAAGAAAAGTATAAAGAATGTGGTCTACAAACAGTTGGTGCAGAAGGGCCTTGAGCAGCTGGTGTAATGAGAGCCTGTTTTTAAATGAAGGATTTAATGAAACCAAAATGTGCTGAAAAGACAGAAATGTCTTCCTCCAGCGATATAATCAGATAATCAAGGCAAAAAAACACTCATGGCTGCTTTGCTGAATACTCCAAAAGGTGTATTTGAGTCTAATTTTAGTGAATGGAAGTACAAATTATTTAGAACTTTTTAAATATAAAATGCTTGTTCAGATATCCAGATATGTGTCTTCTCTGTCATGATCTACAGTTATCATGAACCACTCTACGGTGATAAGGCACAATATCGCCCCCTTTTTATCACATTGCTGTAGGCCTAAAAGCACTTTGATTTAAGAGTCATTCACTGGAGACCAGCTAATCAAGACTAATGATTTCTGAGCTTGTACTGAGCCCAGCAAATGCTATATATTGAGGAGAGAGAGAATAAAATTACATTGTAGGTGAAATTGATTTAAACATATCAAATAATATATCTTGATGAACCTCTTATAAAACAATCAGATAGTTCACTTTTGAGATTATTTTGTGAAGTTAGTGCAGTGGTTTTCAAACTATGGCAGGGGTCCACTAATGGTGCACAGGCTTAGGTTTTGATTGAGGGTAGGGGAAGACCCATTCTAAATTGTATGAATATTTTCTAATATACATTGCATTGCATTACATAGTGGTTAAAAGCTTACAACACATAATAACTCTGTGCAATTATTCTTAAACATTGCTGTATTTCAAATCTATACTTAAGTAGCAGTACATAATCACCTACATAGTGAAATTACCACGTACAGAGGCTCCACAGGTTGTGATTGTCAGATAGTAAGTCTTTGCTCGACTAAACTGACCACAGAAGCAGCAGGCGGCTTGGCATATAACCAGCCCACTGCCATGACATGCTCTCTGCAGACACCGGGCCACACTCACCACGCTAACATTTCGGTGTAGCAGGTATCAGGCTGACATTTGCGTTTTAGCACCAATAACATCAAGTAAGATCATGTCAAAACTGCTGCAAATACTTCCTGGCTGTGCGCTTTCTAATGTTTCGACTGTGGCTCCCAACAGTTAAAACCCACTGAAGTTCAAACCAAGCATTTAAGGGATTTTGAACATGTAGCCATAGATTTATAATAAATATACTGGTATTTATATTAGTCTACGTCAGGGGTGGGCAAACCTTTTGACTCAAAGGCCACATGGGGTTTAAAAATGTACCAAGTGAGCCGGCTGATATTGTATTCTTTGTAAACTGTAACCATTTCTGACAAATGAGACATACAGCCTTCAATCAGACCTCAATGAAAATATCTGTTAATGTGGAGTTAACTGGTTACTGCAGGTTATAACAGTGTGAGAGATAAATTGGCAATATTTAATCATTTAAAAAAATATGAGAACATGCTTGGCGGGCCCGATTAAAAAGCCCAAAGTGCCGCATGTGGCCCCCGGGCTGCAGTTTGCCCACCCCTGGTCTACGTAGAGTTAAAGTAAATTAAATAGTGCTGCTAATAATTCAGTGTGTGGACAGAAAAGCCTTGTTGATGCCAGAGATAAGAGGAAAATTACTAGATTGTTTTGAGATAACAGAAAGAAATAGTAAATCAACACATCGAACTAGAGTAGCAGAAATCTTTGCACATCTTAGCAGCTTTACTGGGTAGACCAAACATAATAACAACAAAGCTGGCCAGTTAGTGTGGAGTTGATTCATAAAATATAATCAATAAAAGGGGAGCCAAGTTCAACCTTTGTATTATTAATCTATTATTTCCAAATAAAGGACACATACACTTGCTGTGAAATAAATAAATATATAGATATATAACCATCCAATCCATTTTTGCTTCACCACTTCATAATTCTTTCTGTTGGAGTGTATTTTTGCTGTGGAACCTCTATTTACACTTCATTTTGGTGTGAACTTTGAGTAACCCTTACATTGTTCTAAGTTTTTCGCCTATGTTCAAATATATGTGACTCTGAAGAGGTGTTGCTTTCTCCTCTGTTCAGCTCTGGCTGCAAAGATGCACCTTTATACATGCACTTGTTGTCAGGAAGCATTTCACAACTCACTGCAAGTGTTTTCATTTTATATTTTTTTGTGGTTATTCCCATTTGTTCACATCTTGTTACACAAAGAGCTCACAAACCAACAGTGTCCACACTTTATTATGATATCTGACAGCATGGCATTATCATCCATAGAGAGATGGATGGGATGAATGTACTTTACAATGCCCTGGTCTATAATTATCTTTGTGGATAGATTTTTAACCAGCAATCCTTGTTCAGTGTCTTAATTGAAAACCAAGACCAGGTTCCAAACTAAACTATATTCTAAAACTTGAACCAGCAACACTGCACATATAAAAACGTATAATTAAATGCAATTCAGTGTTTTTAGACCTCTATGATTGGGGCGTTTTTACTATTGTTACTCGTTATAACCAGATTATAAAACATAACCTTTGGAGCATACAGACTAAACTATATTGTGCATGTTGACAGCTTTGACGTAATTAGTAAAGCACAAATGTTGTATTGGATTTGCTCTGTTGTGGAGACTGTGGCCTTAATTGCAAAGAAACAGAAAATATAGACAAAACCTGATAAGATTAGGAATATAAATAAATGCTAATGTAATATAATGCAGTATAATGCAATAATACTTAAATGTTAAACATTCAACCATGATGTTTTATTCATACATATGCAAATATTTTAGTGGGCTTGAAGGTAGGCGAATAAAAAATATGCAATTTATTTAGCTTTTCTTTTTACACCATGCAAAAGTCCCCTTGTATTTTTTGAAGACATTATTTTATTATGTTTGTAGGCTGCTCACATCTTTATGTCTCTGAATGCTAATCCTAGACAGTCTCAGGTTTTTGGAGGCAAATCAGGTGAAGCTAGTTATTAACAAGAATCCAAGGCAAGAATTTTTATGATTCAGTAAATAATCCTGGATACAGATGATGTTTCAGAATCACAGTTACAATGAATCATGCTTTATTTTGTGATACAACACAAAAGTAACTGCTACTTTACTGCTTTTCTTGCGTTCCCAAACATTTGCACAGTACTGTATATTCCAACTATAAACTAGTGGTGAAGAATAACAAAAGGCAAATACTTGTGTAGCACAGCGGATGATGGCACAAGCATTTCTGACTCTTCTGTTAATAATTGAACAGTACTGAGGGCAGTCGCAAAGGGAAGCTCTGAACCCCTTTTAGCCATCGCCTGAGGCTGCAGTGACTATATGCAAGGTGTATCTGCTGAAGAAGAGCCGTCTGTGTGTGTTTAAGTCTTCCTCACTACCTTTAGAAAACAGTGGTGTGTAATTGTAAATGAGCACAGGGAAATTTACATTACGTCCCCAGTGTAAAATCAAGAAGATGGCTCTGCTAAGACTGGAAAAAAGAGAGAGCATTATTGAATCAACCATGCGTTCTGCATAAGTAAAGTTGAGATTGTAATTGAATAGTGTTATACTCTTGTGAATGTGGGGTATATGAAGCAATGCTCTGCCTTGCCAAAAAAAATCCTCCTCTAACCAGCGTCTAATGAAAATAGAATAGGACTGAAGAGGTGATGGTATTTGAAAAACAGGTCATCATCTAATATCATTCAGTAAAGAAAATATTGCACGAGCCTTCCTGTGTGGTTATCGTGTAGCACTAGTGCCATCTATTGGTATAGTCTAGTGTTAAACTTCAACACAATTCAAAAAGAACTCACTTTGGTAGATCAATACATCTATCTAGCTATCTGTGTTACCAATAGTGTTTGTATTAAAACACACCTTATCATTTAGACATAAATATAGAATTGATCCTCACTGAGTACTTTCGGAAAACAGAAAATCCGTCATCTTTCTTCATTCTCATTTTTATTATTGTGAATTGACACTGAACATATTAAAAATCATTTTGTGCTTTGTATGTGCTGTTTTCATAATGCAAATACCACGCATCAACAGACTGCATTCATTTGATTACGGTATCAAAAATGACACTTTAAAGACTACATAGGCTGAACTGACATTAGAAAAGACAGAATGAATTACTCTTATGTATCTCTTAGCCGTCAACATAACCTGTGCCCGCTTCAGTGGGAACGACGAGTTTGGCTACACCTCCTTTCTGGCCTATTCCTCTGTACCCAGCCTGGCTTTCTTCTACGAGTTCAAGTTGAAGTTCATTCTGGCCAATAATTCATCTGCCGTGAAAGACAACCTGCTCCTGTTCGCTGGATATAAAGGACAAGGTCAGTGCGGCGCTGACACACTCACAGCAATTTAAAATAATTCCTTCGGTTGAGCTAAAGGCAGAGTCTCCCTGGTGGAATCATACTTGTCAAACTTCATTAAAGTATCATAAAGAAATGCTACTGTGGTGTACCCTGCTCATATGGTAATGCGCTGTCTAATAGATTTTCACTCCACTTTTTGATCGTCTAATTAGAAAGGTACCTTGATGATTTTTCATTTTTTTACAAGGCTGATTTTTTCAGAGATAATGATGAGTTTTTGCTGCAGTAGAGCAATTAGTTCTTTACCAGCAAAATAGGCATCTCTCGCCACACATGAACTTCAAATCAAGTTAAAATGTTAATTGCATTGCAGTGTATAAAAAAATCGAATATATATCCTGTAAATATATTACCGGTAGGTTTTATTCATATTTGTGCTAATCTTATTCACTCTACAAATCTAAAAATCTGCAATCGTACTGAGCATGCCATGCGACCACACTTTCTGCCTTCCATTTGTATAGTACATTTCATCACCATTTCATCTGTGGTTGTAGGCTGCTCACTTCTTCTTGTATTGTTGAGATCAGGTTTATGAAGCTAAATCAAGTGAACATAAAACTAAACCGAGGAAATTCAAATGTTCTTATATTATGATGGGGGGGGGATCCACACATGTGAACCCTGAATCTTCAAAGCATTCAGGTTATTTGCATTAAACAGATTTAGTAGCAGGTAACCAGTGTGTCACAAGCATGTTTATCAAAAGATAGAAATGCACTTGCAGTCTTATGGACCTCCAGTGCTTCTCTTGAGAGTATCATTCATCAAGGTGCAGGCAAAACAAAACAGGAGCGGTATGAATAATGAATCACAAAATGAGTACAACAATGTGAGCAAATCTATGGCACGTATAGGGAGACTTTATATAGGAGCAGTTAGCATGATAATAGGCATAATGAAGAGTTTTCTTTGATCAGTGTCATTTGATTGTAATCCTCAGAGTATATACAGTTAATGAAACATAAATTGTGTGGAATGTATGACTAATGTATGCATCTTCCCTGTAAACAGAACACAAGTGTATGTTATGTATTGCACATTGCTCACAGGTGATGACGGGGACGACTTCCTGGCTTTGGGAATAAAAAGCGGCAGAGTGGTGCACAGATTCAATCTTGGATCCGGTGTGGCGACCATCGTCAGTGATCGACTAAATCATCACATCAGCATCCACACTGTGACCATCGGCAGGTCAAAGAGGACGGGCTGGCTGAAGGTCAGATATTGGCTACTTTATCAAGACACTCAAATCTTTAGAGCGAGTCCATATTTCATTCACTCCACTGTGGCAAACTAGTAGTGGTAAGCTAACTATATAGATACAGCTGCTCCGTGGCAGACTGACATAGATATGGCAGCCATACCATGCCAGAGCTTTCTGATCACCACAAAGTGACATTCATACATTGGGAAAATGAAAAGTGTCTTGCCCAAGATCACAAGCACAGCATGAACTAGTTGGTGTGGGAATGAAACTGCCAACCTACCAACAACCGTCTCTGCCACCATGAACCACAGTCCTCCAATTAATATGTAAGGGGGGATGTCTTCTTTTTAGAAGCCACACATCACTATGTATTAGTCGAATTCAATGTGATTTTCTTTCTGAATTTATTATGTTAAATAAATGTGTCTTCTCAAATGACACAATTGTTGCATGTACCATGTTATGGATTTATGACTCCCTAAGTAATGACATTTCTCTTTGGCAGATTTAAAATAATCTACACTCCCACATCACTGACATCTACAGAATAAATGTTACATGAGTATTGACATGTCTTTCTCAGGTTGACGGACAGAGTAACCGGACAGGCTCAACTCCAGGACCTCTGGTGGGACTGGCCCGTTTCAATCAGCTCTTTGTAGGGGGATATAATGAGTACACCCCTGAACTGCTGCCAATGGGCTCCAGGTTCAGTCATGGCTTTCAAGGTAAGACTTCTACAGCTTCATTACAAGCTTTTGTGGAGTAGGAGCATTGAAGCCTGGATTTCCTCCCAGGATCTTTGTCTCTCTGTAAGTGGTGGGATAGAGGGGGACTGAGAGAGGAGGTGTAGTGAAAATAGAGTTACAGGTCTGGGCTATAGACACAACAGAGATTGGAAGTTGATTGTATCTGCAGCCTAGTGTAAATATATATATATATATACTGCTCCACAATAATGATTGCTTCAATGTAGCGTCTTTGCACTACAACTGAGTCGATTATTCATTCACGCCTTACTTACAATCTAGTGGTAGTAAGCTATCTCTCTAGCCACAGCTGCCTTGGGGCAGAGTGACATAGATCTGACACTAGCACCTCACCTTTCTAGTCATCACCAAACACAGCAAACACACTAACACACACATACATAGGCAAGATAAAGGTAAAGTTTTCCTTCCCATGATCACAATGGTAGTTTGTATAGACTGGAGTGGGATTTGAACTGCCAACCTCTCTCCCTAATTTTGCTCATCACCACTGTGCAGTCATTAATACAAAGAGCTTCACAATGCTGAAAGCCAGATCCATTCATAAAATGTAATGGTGTTAATGCACTTGGATATTACTGACCGTTAATTCATTCAAATGTTATTTAGAATATATATTTCTGATTAGTATCAATATCAGGGTTTAAAGTCTTGTATGGCTACAACACTACTGCAGCCACAGTCACATCCCAGCCTTGAACAGTTGTGTGCAAATCCATTCCACCACTGATGATAAGTCACTTGAGCAGGGCATACAAATAATCTTCATCATCATCAACTCTATTGAAGCTTTTTCTCTGGTGACCTCCATGTAGCAACGATTTCTGGAGAGCATTTATTGTGGTCACTAATGCTCCGAGCCGTGTGGGGGCAAAATTGCCATAACTGTAATAATGGCTACAGCTATGAATATCATCATCACTATATTCAGCGGTCTCTTTCCACTCTGGCAATGAAGCTTGTTATAATAAAATGTCATGGAAAATCCATTTGAGGTGAGTAAAAGCTTTTCATGTTTAAGACTGATTCTTCTTGTTTGCTGCGAAGCTTGTTTGTGAAGCTTACCAAATAAAGCCCAGAAAATCAAATTACCTGGAGCAAAAGTGCCATTTGTGAGTGCCATAGCCTTTGTTGGTGACCAGGCGACACCGGTGCTACCATAACCTTTGAGTTTGTATGTAATGAGAACTCCTGAGTGTCTAATCAGATCTGGGTGACCTTTCCTGTGGCCTAATCAAGATGGCTGCCAGTGAACACAGCGATAATGCACTTCACTCCCAGTTATCAACAGATACACACTTGCCCCTGTGGAAAGATGGAGGAAGAGAGACCGCCAGGATAATATATATAAATTGAAAACTGTTGAATTGGGGGCATGCTGTGTTGGTCTAGTTATTCATTACTGCTGTTTATTCCTGTTAGGGTGTATCTTAAAAATGATATCCCTTAGGCGAGGGGCTGACATAAAAACCTCCACAAACGATTCACTCTCACATACATTCACTAGCCCAAAAGTCTGAACACATGCATTCTTTGGACAATGGGAGGCAGCTGGCGTACCCAGAGAACCCACAGTAACACGGGGAGAACATGCAGAATGTCACTCCCCACTCTTCTCTCTGGGTTCTACTCTCCTATCAAATAAAGCCCAACAAACACACACTGTAACAAACCATATATAACTGCATTGTAGACTGGTATTATTACAGTTTGTTAGTGTGTGTTACATTGTACTCAGGGGTCACCTTTTTGTCTGCATATGTTCCCCATCCCTGTGACCCTGGAAAAACTAAATAATTTACCCCCAAAAAATAATATAATGTCTAGACTTGACTTCGCAGCTTTTGTCAGCAAGAGTGGAGCTATAAACAAAAATAACCTACCAAAATAGTCGTCCTTACCTTATGAATCAGCGTTTGAACTCTTTATGTTTGCAGTTTACCGCAACCATCGCTTGAGTCTGCCAAGTAGATGGCATCATGTCTTGAATATTCATGAATGAGCATGACATTTCCCCTGCATCCTGTTTATGCCAATGACTAATGCAGCAGATAGGGCAGCGTGCACTTGCCCATGACTCCCAGGCTCGTGTTTGGGCCTTTATATTTATAGAAAGGCACAGGCCAAAGCAAATACAAAGTAATAAATGTAAATATTGTGATGAAGGAGCATGAAGAAGAGAACTAGTGTGAAAACCTGTTGATGTGAACTATAGTCCTGGGACTTTATCAAATTAAAATCTCAAAATCTTCTAAAGCTGCTTGATAAAAATGGAGCAGCGTGAAGGGAATGAATGGAAAACACATTGAAGGAAGTTTTTGTCTTTAATGAGATAATTATATTTTTGAAAGCACCTTTGATATCGTCTTATTACAAGAACAAAAACAGAGATTGTTTGTTGTTATAATCCCACATCAGTGAAAGATATCCCTCCCACTAACATGCCATTAGGTGTTTTTCTCTTTTCTCTTTCAAAGGGTGCATTTTTGATGTGCAATTTCGCACTGGAAGAGACAGAAAGTTCCAAGTACTGGGACAGCCTGGGGGGCAGCCATCTTCAGGGCGCAGCGTGGGTCAGTGCGGGGTCACGCCTTGTGCTCATGTTCAGTGCCGAAACGGAGGCACATGCATGGACTCGGGCTCATCTGTGTAGTAAGTGGAAGAAAACACTGTTTAGATTATACTTCATTTCTCTTATGAACAAGTCATGAAGGTTATATTGGTGTATTGGTGTACAGTTGTTGTAAAATGTGCTGCAAGGTCTTGTGTGGTTTTAAAAAAGTGGAACTGGTGCTATTGTTTTTTTTTTGCAGTTTTGTTTTAGTTTAATTTTGATTCAGTTTTGTTCAGTTTTAGTCCTGTATGCTCTGCTTAATCCTGGTTTAGGCACAGTTTGGACTTGGATTTAGGCCTGGTTTGAACATGATCAGGTCTATCCCTTTGTAATCCGTTAAAGGTATAGTCCATACATAAAAACAGCTTTATCTAACCCCGTACTATGATGTAAAGTAGGTAATCTGTCATAATTATTTAACTTTAGTTCCTCCTCTGGGCTCTACAGCAACATCAGATCAATGGGCTACCACTTTGACCACTTAGTTGAGTTTTGGCTGTGTTTTTTCTAACACCTAAATGTGTGTGCCTGCAGTTGCCAGTGCCCGATTGGGTGGAAGGGTGCACTTTGTTCAGAAACCGTGTCTGTGTGTGATGTGGAGCACCAGCCTCCTCCTCTGTGCGCTCACGGCTCCACATGCATCGCTCTCCCATATGGATATACCTGCCACTGCCCCCTGGGGACCGGGGGCCTCTACTGCGAGAAAGGTCACCATAACTGTTTAATCATTGTATGTTTTGTTATAGGTTAAACAATAATCTCCCTGTTCAATTATTAAACCGTGTTTTTTCTCTGCTCAGCTGTGACCATATCTGATCCGTACTTCAGTGGGAACCTGTCCTCTTGGATGTCGTTTCCTCCTCTGAGTTTAAGGCACAGAGCTGTACTGGAGCTGCAGTTCCAGCCTTTTTCACCGGATGGCGTCCTCATCTACGTAGCACAGCATCTCAGTAGCAGAGCTGGTAAGAATTTACATTTACTGACATACACAAGATATGAAATGTGTACCTAAGAAAGACAGTAAACCAGTCTTCATTCAAATATGAGCTGCATCATTAAGAGGTTATAATGTAGTATTACCATGATGTAATGAGTTACACTTGAGTAACTCCTTGAGTAAATATATAGTATAGTTTAGGAAGGTTTGTGTCTTACTTAATACCAATTTGCAAAGATGTTATTTTGTAAATGTTTTTGATTGTTTATTCATTCCTACTTTTTACTTATTATTAATATAAGTAATATTATTTGTAAATAACAATGGTACTCTTACAGGACTCATTTTGGCTACTATACTCACCCCTACCCTTGATGTTTTGATCTAAATTTCAAATTAACCTTCAAAGTTAGATCAGTTTCTACTTATGTACTTTTGTTGTTCTCATGCAGGAGACTTCCTCTGCCTCTCACTGACATCAGGCTATGTCCAACTGAGATACAATCTGGGAGATGGCACCCATGTCCTGCAGTCTGCCGACCGAGTGGACCCACACGGCAGAATTTGGCACACGGTGAAGACAGGAAGAGTTGGAAACCGGGGCTTTCTGACTTTGGATAACAAGGATATAAAGGAGATAAGGCACAACATGACCAGGGGCATGACGACCCTTGATGTGGAGACTGACATCTTTGTGGGGGGGGTCTCTAGTCTGAGCTCTGTCGCCACTGATGCAACAGAAGGACCGCCAATGGGCTTCACTGGCGGTTTACGGGAGCTTATTGTCAATGGTCAAGACTTGGACTTATCAGAGAAAGGAGCAGTGAGTGGTGCAAATGTAGGCGACTGGGATGGGACGGCATGTGGGTACAAGGTGTGCCAAAACGAGGGTCAGTGTAGGCCTATTAGTACTGACTCTTTCAAATGTATATGCCCAGTAAAGTGGACTGGCCCTCTATGTAACAACTCTGTTGGATGTGTAAATAACAGTTGCAAACATAATTCTTTGTGTTCTCCAGATTATGTCACCTCCTATCAATGCATATGCCCTTTAGGATGGGCTGGGAGGTTTTGTGACAGTGAACTGTCTACAGATACTTTCCGGTTCATGGGAAATTCATATATTAAATACTTGGACTCGAGACACAATACAAGAGATTTAAAATATACCAAGGTTTCGTTCAGCCTTCTCAGTAACAGTAATGACGGTTTGATAATGTGGATGGGAAAAGCACAGCATGAAGATGACGACTATCTCGCTGTAGGACTTGACAAAGGACAAATAAAAATAGGTGTAAATCTCGGAGAGAGACTTTCCCAGCCATTAAGTTTCACTAATATAACTCTATGCTGCAATGAGTGGCATTATGTTTCTATATTTTTAAACAGTACAGTCATTCAGGTTTTCGTGAACAATCAAAGGTTAATTTATACCAATATTGATGTATATGAACGTTATGTAGCTTTAAACTATGGAGGTAAGATTTACTTTGGAGGATTTGAATTAGACAGAAATGCATCAGCTGTGACGTCTGGGTTATTTTCTAAAGGTTTCGTAGGAAGTCTCAGAAATGTTCATCTGTATAATGACATCAAACCAGTGCAGTTTCTTCCAAATAGTGAGGGTTTTAATGTTTATGATGGCAACAAACAGTCTTAGATATCTATTACCCACAATAATAAAGCTGGCACCATTAGGGTCTATGAAAAACTGTTGGCTGCAGTTAAATTGACTGGATTATGTTTATGTAAATCATTCATTTCACTTGTACTGGTGTAGATTTTACACAAAATAATTTGAGAAAAATAAAATAACTTATGTTCAACTAAATACAATCTAATAGCACAATGTTTTTTATGTTCAACAATAAAAAAAGGATTAGCTTTATTATGAACTGTACATAAACAGACAGTGCAAAGGCACACCTCATTCCTCGTGTATTTTACAAGCCAAAATGTACATGTTTAAAAATATTTAAAAGAAATAAATCGGAAACAAAGCAAAGCTGCTGTTTTACAACAATGCCAAATGTTTGAGCTACAATGAAATGGTCCACTTGTTGCCATTAGACTGAAAGTGATGATTAGTGGTCAGCACAGCTCAGTATGCACATATATACACATTATAAATGCTTAAAAACCTGACAATTTCTCAAAACTGAATATTGTCTTAAAAGGGTATCTGATAATTCTTGAAATTATATCTCATTTTGGCTGTTCAAAAACAAAACACATTTTTAAAAAGGGGAAATCATCAAATGAAAATCTTTCAGTCATCTAGGTGGGCAACAAGCTTCAAGTCCTTTATAAAAAACAAACCTATTATGATTATGAGTAGCTGTCTCTTGAACTTCGCCGGCCGTTTTCATAATCAGAGTCCCGTCTGTGTCTGTGCTTGTCCTTGTGCCGCCCGCTGTAGTCGTCACTATGATGCCGCTCTTTCCTCTTGTCGCCGTAGCGATCGTCTGAGTGTCCGTGATGCCTGCTTCTGTCTCTGTACTTGTCGTCATAGTTACGATCCTGTTTTTTCTCTCGTTCCCGGTCGTGTTTCTTTTTGCTGTGGTGTGAGTCTCGGTGGTGGCTGTGTCTGGCCTGGTGGTCAGTGTAGGGGATTTCAGTACGTTTATACTCTTTTGATGGTTCTTCTTGACTCGATGCTGCACTGTTCTGATCCTGGCTTTCTGGGGTCGATGACGCCAGGGCAGATGGGTAATCATAGCTGCCAGATACCTGAGGCTCTTCTGGGAGAGGTGAATCACTGTGTTGGTCAGTGGGTAGTGGCTCGGCTGTATGGGCATCATGGTCAAGCAATGGTATTTCTGTGGTTGTCTCTTGTGCTATGGGTGGATTTTGATGACTTGAATCAGCCTGAGGATTCCCATCTTGATCACTAATCTTATTGGTCGTTTGCTCTTCTACTTCCCCCCGTGCTGGGGGGAATTCTGAATCATTTCTAGAGCTACCCAAAACAGGAACACTTTTAGGCATTTGTGCATTGTCACTTTTTTCTTCACTCACAGTTGGATATGCAGATGATTTCTTCAATATTCCACTTAGAAGTTTTAATCCATCTATAGCTGACTGGGATTTTGATTGAGACAAGGAATTTCCTGCATTCATTATTTGATTAGCTTCAGACAAAAGGCCAGCTTCACCCTTGTCTGCGCTGCTTGTTTCACTTTGATCTGGTGTCGACAAGCTGGCCAGGAACGCTTCTGTGGCTACATCTGGAGGCTTATCTTTCAAAGTGATGGATGCATTATGACTGAGTACTGTTGTATCCGCTGGTGTAGAGATAATGTTGGCAGCTGGGGCTTCAGTTGGACCTGTCAAATCAGGCTCAGCTTTAACAAGTTTAGCATCTTTCTTTTTGATGATGAAGCGATCTCGAGAAGCGGCTGGAGCAGATGTGGGACTTTTGTTGGGGTTTCCAGATGTTGTTGACTCTTTTTTCAGAGCCTGGTGAGTTTTCTGTGTGTCGTCTGCAGCGGCTGGTGAAGGTTTCCCAAAAACATCTGGCAGCGGTGGTAATTCCCCACCCCAGCCAATGATCACACCTGGTAGAAATCGTAGTGGCTTCTTTGGTCCCTGTTGTGTGGCTTCCTCAGAGGCAGAAGGTTCTTCAAATGTCTTTGTTAAAGGTTCATCTTCCGCATCCTCAGAAGTGTAAAGTGGTTTGTCCTTTTCTTTCTTGAGCATTGGGGTTAAGGTTGAGAGGTAAAACTTCTCATCATCTTCTGATGCTTTGGTTTCTTTTGACAAAACTGTGCTATGCTTGATTTCTGGAGCAGGTCTTGGTTCACCAACTTCAACAGAAATGTAATCCCTTTTTGGCCTCTGACGTATGATGAGTCCAAGAAGAAGATTTGGATGGTTGTTTTCCAAGCCTGTGGGATTCAAATGTTTCAGTAAAATAAGGTTTGCTATAAAGTAAAGAATAAAGGGTAATTTTGTAGTGGTACCTGGTCCGTCAAAGGGAACAAGCTGATGTGGCACTTTTTCAGTAGCACCCAAAGGAATAAGGTACATGTCCTTCACTTGTTTTAAGTTATTGGAGACCACTCCAAAGCGTTTACGACTGCTGAAGTAGGCATAGAGGAGAGTGTAGGAGATCTCATCCTCTTCAGTCTCAGGAGAAAAGCGAATCAAACACACCTCCTTTAAAAAATAAAAAGATGAAATTGTTGTTACGTTGTGAAACACCCCTATACATCTGCCCCAAATGGGCACCTTAATCACATATCGTATGATTTCTAAGAGCACTATAGAGGTAACTGCAATCATGTTGATCAGATGTGTTCAGAGCCCAGGAGATAATTATGTGCAAGTTAGAGGCTGTCAAATACTCAAACTCACTTCCGAATTCCAATCCAATCCGACTTCCTGTTTGTTGTAGGGTGGGACTATAATATTATATGTTGGGTACACATTAATGGCTCAATTAAAGTGCTTCAGGGCATTAATTAGTTAATTATTATTCATTGTAGAAGTACCAACATGTATCCAGTTCAGCGTCTTCATAATATGTAACTGTCCAGAAAATTAAAAAAAGATTTGGCAAAACTTCTTGACTTGTTGTGTTCACACCTTAAGGGCATTAACTAATTAATTACTCAATTAATATTCATTGTAGAAGTATCAAAATCAATCAAGTTTGGCGTCTTTATGATATGCATCTGTGTGTAAAATTTGAAAGTGATTCAGCAAATTATTTTTTAAACTAGGCCTGTGCTGTCGTCCCCGACAGCAAGGTGTATATCGGCAAAACGGCCCCATACGTCTGCCCCAACTGTCACCAACGGGCACCTTAATCACTTTTTTGATTTGTCTGGATGTTTGTGAAGAATGTTTTTGCCAAATTTAGAAAATTCCCTAAAGCTGCATT
>JAVQKC010179567.1:0-10182 GCA_036025475.1 Philypnodon macrostomus
ATCCCTTATAATACAGCCCACAGAGGGTCTCAGAGTATCATTTTAAACCCTTATAATACAGCTTACAGAGGGTCACAGAGTCTCATTTTAATCCCTTATAATACAGCCCACAGAGGGTCTCAGAGTATCATTTTAATCCCTTATAATACAGCCCACAGAGGGTCTCAGAGTATCATTTTAAACCCTTATAATACAGCTTACAGAGGGTCACAGAGTCTCATTTTAAAACCCTTATAATACAGCCTACAGAGGGTCTCAGATTCAAAAACTTTCTCAGATGACTTCTGGTATATTATTGACTGTGTCATTATTTTTGGTCAAATACAGTAAGTAGTAAGTAACAAATATCAGGTACTGCAGCTTTAAATTATAATAGATAGTTATCTCCGCCTATGTGAACATTACAATACAATTATAACATTCATTCTTACCGCCGCCATTCATTGGGCTTTACATGTGAGATATCATTTGAAATATGTTGATTTTACAGAAGAAAAAATGAAAACATTACCTCAGTTTCATAATGTCTCAAACCTTAAAGCTCCAGAAATATAATTGCCCTTTCTCCCCATATAGGCTCACCTGATGGACAACTGCTGCTGTTCAGATAGAATTTTACACCATTGAAAGTGCTGAAAGCTATTTCCCTCCACTGTATTATGAGGACTGTGTCAGACTTCCTCAGAAGAAACCCATGAATTAAGACATCATGGTGGAGAGAAAAGGTCCCTGTGCTGAATGATTCTCACTTATTAAAGTGTCTATCACGAGCACAGAGCTGCTGATAGAGCTGCCCCGGTCAAAGTCATTCTACACACCACACTGATATAATTCTGTGAGATACATTCTGAAGAGTCAGCGCTTCTCAATCACTGTACCAGCCTTATGTATCCAGAGGTGGGTAATAATCAGTTACGTTTACTTGAGTAACCTTTTGAATGAATGAATCCTTAAGAAATTTTAAGTAACTTGAGTAGAATTCCTCACTACTTACCTCAGTGGGTTACCAAATGTATTAGTTATTTGAGAGCAGCTTCTTGTGTGTCGTCATTTTATTCACTTATTTGATTATATGTTGCCTTTTTTTTCCCGCTTTTTTTAACTGTTTTTAGGCCTACAAAAATAAAAGGGTTGGCAGTTCGAAATCCGCTTAAAACTGCGCATACTGTTGAACAAGACACTTAACCCACATTGCCTGTATGAATGTAGCTGTGTAATTTGGTGTTTGGAAGGGCTGTAAGTGCGGTATGGCTACCACACTTCCATCAGACTGCCTCAGGGCAGCTGTGGCTAAACAACTACCACCACCAGTGTGTGACTGTGGAGTAAATGAACAATGCAATTTGAAAGTGTATTTTTTTTTATTTATTTATTTTACCTTTATGTAGCCAGTTGAGAACACTTTCTCATTTACAATGATGACCTGATGCAGCAAGAGAGGCCGATACAAACAATAATCAGGGTAAAATTCCACTTACTATAATCAATATACAAATATACAATACAGTCTAGAAAAACGCTATGTAAAACCGATGTGTTATTATTACTTGGAATAGTACTTTTAACTTCTACTCGAGTATCATTTTTAAGTAACTTTACTCATTTGCTACTCTAGTCATCTCTGCTGATGATCATCTTGTCCTATTCAGAGCAATGCAAACTGGCCAGCCCTTCTTCCCATTGTACCAGCCTTACATACTTGCGTCATGCTAATTCCCTTGTCATACACAGGCCTGTGTTTAGAATCCCCTGCTCTGAAGGGGTTTTATCCTGTGGATCATCACTGTTTACAGGCAAATAGCAGCATGGAGGAGCGCTATGCAATACACTATAAATCTTTTAACAAAGCTCACATGGAAATCACAAAGCAGATTATTAAAGGCGAGTGGGGAAAGCACTGTACAGTACATTCAAGAGGCGTTGCTATGGAAACCCCACTGCTGCTGCTGCTGCTGCTGCTGCTGCTGCTGCTGCTGCTGGCTGAGTCAAGGAGCAATCCACTGGTGAGAGAGGAGCCAGCAATACACACAGTACACATGGTCACCGCAATAATCATCATTAATATCACCCTCACAAACACACCAGTGGAAGACAGACCAAAAGAACATTACCACAAGAAATCAAAAAGAGGGGAGCGAGTTGGCATTTTTTCTTTCAACACAGAGAGGACAGAAGTTAATCGTATGGGAGAATATCAATATTTCAAAGCGGTGAATGTAGATGTGAGAGGGCCGTCTCCTGGTTTAGAAGAGGGGTCCCACTTAACGTTGTATTGTACAACATTTGCAGCTCAAATTTAGTGTGTCCCACATTTTGACTCAAACCAGCACAAACATTGTATTTATTTTTACAGTAGCCTGAATAATATGTATGGTTAATGTCAGCCATACTAGTAATGATTTATTGAATTATTGTCCCACATTTGTAACCCACTTTGTCCCACTAAAACCATTATCAGCTGGTTACCCTATTGGAGTCACCAAAAGTCGGAATATACACATGGAATATACAGATGGAATATACAGATGGAATTATGTCTGGCTGGTGTGGCCATATATTCCACTTTGCATTGGATCGCACGGCATTTTCAGCTCAAATCCAGTGTCCTACAAAATGAGTCTGTGGCTCACATTTTGACTTGCGTCACCACAAATTTTAATTTATCTACAGTAGTATTTTTTTTCTCTTTGAATTCTTTGAATTGAATATTTACTTAATCGTCACTGTTATGCTGCTTTTGTAACCATTGTCCCGCTTTGTCCCGCTACACATAATTCATGTCCAATTAGTCCATTATTATCTGGTCGTCCTATGGTAGCTAATTGGAGTTGTCCCTTTGTAGAGACAGAAATTTCAAAGTGAGGGCGAATAAAGCAAGATTTCCATATATCAAAGCGGTGAATGTAGATGTGAGGGGATTGTCAGCTTTAGTCACATCATTGTGTAAGAGCTGCATCCACACTGGTTTTAAAGCCCAAATGTATTGATTTTTGCTCAAATAAAGTCAATGAAATGAAAGAAAAAAAAAAAAAAGAAAACCTATAGTTAGTGCAATCATGTTCATGTCCTCCCTTGTTCACAGCGACTCTGCTATTTTGAAGACGGACCAAGCACGAGCCGTTTACGAGCCGCAGCTGCGTGTGTTATTGTCCGTGTCATATACAGCCTTGTTAACAACAGGCTGAGTGCAAGTATGTGTGGCTTTTTGGTCTCACATACTTGATGTCTGGTATTTCTGATCAGTTTACATCGATAAACACCACCCTTGAAATTGAATGTAATCAACGAGATACCAGACTAACATATCAGACAATCTACACTATATGATACAACTACTATTGATAAATGTGACCATTACAACAACAGGGATGGTAATGACAATGTATTCAAATATATACATTTTGATATCGAGTTGGTTTTCCTTTTGCAGCTGTAATTATATATATTTATGCTCATTGATTCAGAGAGAGCATTTCAGATATTGATAATCTGTGAACTCTATCACAAAAATTCTATTTTTTTCCCTATGAAGACTTACTAGCAACTATGGGCCTAAAGTGGTACATTCTTGGCACTGATTACAGACATCCACTGACCAGTCACTTGCACATTCAGATTAACATTCCATGTTTACTTGAGGTGATCATTTTAAACTAATACGCAAATTTACTAAATATTTTCAGTTCATTTGTTTACTAGATTTGATAAAGTAAGGTTAACTAGTCGTATTGAAGAGTGTGACTCTGGGGAGAGCACAGATGTAGAGCCTGATTCTCATGAACTTATTTCACACACTGCTGCCTTGTATCACTGGGCTATTCTAAATGTCATATATGATCAGAGGGAAATGTCACATACACGACTTGCACGCAACAAACACAAGGAAACAAGTCACCACGGTAACACACCTCTCCTCTGTTAGGTGCTGTAAGTGCACAGGACTCACATTGTGATGCTGGTTAGACCCCTCTCCTCTGTCAGGTGCTGTCAGGTGCACATGACTCACATTGTGATGCTGGTTAGACCCTTCTCCTCTGTCAGGTGCTGTCAGGTGCACAGGACTCACATTGTGATGCTGGTTAGACCCTTCTCCTCTGTCAGGTGCTGTCAGGTGCAGAGGACTCACATTGTGATGCTGTTAAGCCCCTCACACTGTAGGTGCTTAACAGTCGGAGTCTCATACATATTCCCTCATGCTGTGGCTGTACTGTACACCTGCACTGATCCACAGTCACAGATGAATAATTCACACAACATTATTCTCTGAAGATAACAGCCCTGCACCAATCAGAGTCCACATACAGGATTTTTATTTATTCATATGCACTATTTACAGCATGTTGTGTGAGCTAATGTAAACATCAAACATACATACAACATAGCTTTTTTATATGTTCAACTAAATCATCCATCATCTTCTGCTTAGTCCTGTTTGGTGTCACAGGTGGAACTATGGGCTTTAGGCGAATGACTGGCCATCATTCAGGGTGTACCCCACCAAAAGTTAGTAAAAACTTTTGGCCTTTATTTGAAAGGATGGTAAAGGTGAGATAAACACCGTAGCTATAGATATATATGCTGATGTGTAGGGCTGGGAACCTCAGGGTACCTCACGATTCAATACGATACACGATACATGGCTCACTCACCGATAATATCTCAATATGGCGATGCTCGATATTACATATAATAACCTACAATATATCACGTTTTTAAAATAATTAAAACAGTATTTAAACAGTATTCCAATTATTATATATATTTTTTTATTTTATTTTTTATGAAACACAGTTAATTTCATAATTAGAACGGTGAATACTTCAAATTTATTTGAAGTAATAGGTACACTTTCTAAAAATAAGAAACAAAATGTAAGTGCCAGATTTTATTTTTTTATTTTTAACCACGCTGATACTGTATCTCCCCCCAAAAATAAATATTTGAAGATATTTTGTCTTGGTGTGCTGTAGCTCAACCAACTGAGCTAAATTAAAATGTTATTCAGGCACCACAAATTGAACTCAAATTTCTTTAGATTATTGTAACATAACTGGAAAAAACCAACACACAGAGAAACATTGTATTAATTTTCAAGGGTGGATTTTTAGCGATCTATAGTAAACTGATCAGAAACACTAGACATGGCCATACATTTTCCGCAAAAATTAGAAATGATTGTAAGTAAGGGACCAGACAACACTTTTGAAAAAATGTAGGCGGGGCTAGTATACCAGGCTAAGAATCATAGGGTACCAACTCAACACTGAAGATACAATTGAAATTGCTGTGTCTTGTGAAGTATTTGTTAAAGGAGAAAAAAATCCATATCATTTTTAATTGCAATGAATGCATCTTTACAGTTTTCCATCTTGTATTTTTGACTCACTGCCCACTCTTTACACACCCACGAAAAGCCTACTCCAGTTTTAACTGTCAGCAGCAGTGTAAGATCATAAGGTCCACAGTAACACAGTCTATAAAAAGCACTGATGCATTAGACACTTTGAGGAGGGGTCAGGCAACATGGAGGAGGTTATCTGTTCCACTGTGATGATTCCTGCCGCTACATGGATTGCCATTGCCCGAGTCTGTGCCGGTGAAATGTATGGTCCATCTAAAGGCTGCTCATCATGCGGCTGACAGCCAGTATATATTGTGCCGGACAGGGGACCATGACAGCGGCCCGGCACGATCTGCACTGAATCATTGTGCAGTGAATCTGTCGGCACTGTGGACTTAAAGGCACAATTCTTGGCATGCAGTTTGCATTCTCTTTGTTTATGGTGGTTTACTTTCCGAGCCACCCACGTCCGTCACCTCGGCTAAATCCTGGGTGATATATTTTGGGATTCCGGGTTTTATTATAATGCAAAATGCCTGACCCTGTGTATGGCATTTTGGAAGAACAGCTGTTACTGAAGCAAACAGACACACAGGGATGAATATATCAGTGTTCGGTTTTAGGCCGTTGCATCCATCTGTCTGCCTAGGACATACATATACCAACCACTATCCTTATCTCATGATTGTCAGACCTGAACACCCACAGATCTAGTGGATCTTAAACCACAGATCAAGTGGATCTACTTCTGTAAGTAAATGTTTTATCAATTGAGCTGCAAACTTTAAAAAGTTTTTATAGAGCTCTTTTTAGATATACCTTCATGTTCATGTAGGGAAATTTTGTCCTCTGCATTTGACCCATTCTTCAATTCTGCTGGGGCAACCTGTGAGGAGCAGTGGGCGACCGCAGTGCAGCACCGGTGACCCTTCTCCAGATCTTCATCCAGGATCTTGGTCAGGAGCCCATTGTGTTGATGGGGAAAACTCAGAGACAAGGAGAGAGATGCAAACACCACAGAAAAGCCTTGCTGCAGGTCTTCAAACCTCAGCCCTCCTGCTTCTGCTGTGTTAAAAAACATTATGGAGCTAAGATTATTATTACATTACCAGCAAATATATTACAACAACAAATAGTTATGAAGCATCTTAATTGTCAGTGTGTTACCTCAAACTGTCTCATGGAGGAGGAACTTCAGCAGAATGTTTCATGAGCGTCACATCAAAAGCAGCATTTCACACCGGGGGACTTTCAGACGTGGTTCAGCAGTGGCTTGTGTGGATCTGCCCTCTGTATTTCACACTGAATGATTTGGGTCAAAAAACAAGCAAAACATACATATTTGACAAGATGGATGCAGCACTGGGGCATGTCTGCAGCTAAACTTATCACAAACCTCCAAAATTTGTTTATACCAGTGTCATTAATTACTTACCACCAAAAGCTGTGGCTATACGGTCCCATTCCCTTGTACAGCAATGCCTCGATGTTTATTTCACCGCTCCGTGCTTCTCTGCTTTTATTTTTTAAAGTGTAGTAGTTTTATTTTCATTACTCTGGGCCTTTACTTCCTGTTTGGACTCCTTTACCTCGGGACATTGACGCGCCAGCTCCACTTGAAATAGGTTTCAATCCTATCTATCACGCTGCTCTCCTCTTGGTGTAAATCACTGTACCAAGTTTCATTGCTCTCTGCCAAAGTAAGTGTGTCCAGGGTCCCATAGCAATATAAAAACCCTTAGAAATCACACAATGTCTGATTAAGGTGCCCGTTGGTGTCAATTGTGGCAGTCATATGGGGGCGTTTCGCCGATATACATCTTGCTGTCAGGGACAACAGCGTAGGCCTATTTTTATGATAACAGGATAACAGGCCATCTAATATTAGACGCTATACTTTTATTATACAACAGGTTAACATCGGCCATGTGTATAAGTCAATACTGATATCAGTGAATGTCGACTGATAGCAATGTTAAGAAGATATCAATATGCATCCCTACCTCTAAAGCCACGCTCAGTGGGTCGGTCTTGGTGCGGCGGTCTCCCATGTAGGTCTGGATGAGTTTGAAGATCTCAACTGCCTCTTTCTTTACAGTCCGGTCTGATGTTACTATCATGGGCTTCCGAATGGGCTCACTGCTCCATGCGAGCATGTTGGCAATGGAAACCTTTCTTCTAAACAGACCCTGAAACACACACAGTCTCAAATACAAAATGTTGTGCTTTTACACTATACTGATTATAGATACCTCTGGAAGCTAGACTTATTAATGCCGAATACTTCTCCAGGCGTGATGTTTAGATACCTGTGTATGTTTGTTAAAGTGCTTGGAAGCCCAGTTCTCAATATCGGTCTCGGAAGAGGGCTTCCGTAGAGAGAATTCTGGAAAAATGCCACAACTTGCACTCGGCATCATGTTCCTCGCACTCCAACTGGCCTCAAACTGGGCACATGCTCCAAGGTCTTCAGACTAGGAATGAGTAAAAGTAGTCAAGATTCAGAAATCAGTAACTTTGATTTCACAGAAATACAGCAGCAATGCTAACAAAACTGTACTCAGAAGAGAAACAAGCAACAGCATGAATAATACAATCATTTTGTGATTATTATATTTTGTTTAGTCAGATAATAATAATAAATATGGGCGCAAGCGGCAATAAAGGCCCTCGCCACCCCTTGTGACTGCGTGGGGCATGCGGACACAGACTAAGCTTTTGATATGTATAAAGATTTAGTTATTGATTCAAAGGGTATTTATATTTTAGCCTCCATAATCTGAAATTAATATTTTAGACCAGGCTACATGCGTCATATTGCATCTATTTCATTACGAACTTGTCACGACTGCACTAACACTCTTTCATCCACCCATTAACTAACTTTTGATCACAGCCATGTCCAGATGATGATATAAAAAATGGTTTTAAAAGTCACAATATTAAACCAAAATGGCCGACTTCGAGTTAGGGTGTGAACCCTTTAGACTTTTTTTGGTCAGAGAGGAGTGATAACTGTGTTTACCAAGTTTTTTTGGCCTGTGAAAATATATATATTTTTTTACTTCTCCAGTAATGGTCCTATAGGCGTAATGTTATTTCATTTTTACACTGAGGCATTTTTTAATATTTTTTCTCAGTGACTTCAATTTCATAAAGTTTTCACTGACCTTGAATGTTGAGTGAAATAAAAATTTGTTTTCGTTAACTTTCACTGGGTCAAATTTGCAATTAATGATTTGCCAATAACGAATTTGAATAAGGCCCCTGCCGGCTATGCCTGGGTCGGGCCTTAATTATATAATAATGAATATGCTAAACCTAACAATAATTTTGTGTCTATCAAAGACATGCAGTACGTATGTGCGGAATCGTGGATAAATTAGCTTTAATTGCCCTCTTTGTAAGTATCTCTTTCAGAAGCTGGTAAAAGCAGCTCACCTGAGAGGGGTGCAGGTAGGGCTCTGGTGAGGCCAGGTTTGTTTGAACAGACAGACTCTTCTCCAGCAGGGCCTGAGGGAAGCCCAGTCGGTCAAAAGTGCTGCGTTTCCAGTGATGTTCCGTCTGAGCTAGGCCCTCATCTTCACTGAATGCCCTGACCACAGGCCCGGGCAGCGGCAGTGGCATGGCTCCATCACTTTCGTAGCCGTCTTTAGAACCCCCCACCTGCCCCGAGTCCCAGCTGCTCCTCTGCTTCATCACCTGTTGGGCCTCCCAAGCCAGCCGAGCCTGAGCCAGCACTGCCTCTGATGGAGCATCCCCCTCGGCTGTCCTGCACCGAGCCAGCTCCTGTGGCAGAGAGGGCTTGCGGCTTTTCCGTTTGCGGTTCCCGCCGGGAGAGAAAGGCCCAGAGCTTGTGGTAGAAGACACAGTGTGGGTCTGGCTGGATGCCCATGAGATGGAGTCTTCATAAATCAGCTTCTGACTTTCCCCGCCTTCTCCACTGTAGTCCAGCAGTAGGCGAGGGTCTCTAATAAGAGACTGGCTGTGCTGCAAAGTAAAAGAGCCCCCGTATGATCCCCCATACCCCCCCATAGTGCCATAGCGGAGGAGCCGGTCAGCGGTCCGAAAGCGTGGTGTGGAGGAGGACTGTTCTACATACACAAGCTGCTTTACATACTCCTTTCCCACTGGGCTGTACTCCAAACTGTGGGTCTTCTCGGGGCACTTCTGCCGGGTGAGGACCAGCTGGCCGTATGGGGACTGGCCCTGTTTGGGGGAGTGGTACAG
This sequence comes from Philypnodon macrostomus, assembly GCA_036025475.1. Classification (NCBI taxonomy): domain Eukaryota; kingdom Metazoa; phylum Chordata; class Actinopteri; order Gobiiformes; family Eleotridae; genus Philypnodon; species Philypnodon macrostomus. Next base: position 9,572 of record JAVQKC010179567.1, read on the forward strand.
GGGGACAGAGCTCTTGCGTGAAGGGGACTTGCTCGACCCGTAGATAGAAGATGGGTCACACAAATGCAAGTCTGTGGGTGGCTCTTCATATATAGGGGGGGCCTGACACTCAGATGGGGGTTCTTCATACAGTGGCGGCTCATAGGCATAACGGGGAGATGGGGGCTGAGAGTCGGCTGAAGAGCGCCAGTTTGTGCCAGACCCACCCAGCTCAGCTCTCTTCAGGAAGGGAGACTGGCGCCGCTCTGTGTAGTTAGAGGCATCAGGTTCAGAATTGTTACTCCCTGAGGAGCGGTGCATCCGGGCGGGAGCACCAGGCATGGGGGGGTCACAGGGAGAGTAGCCGTTGTCCTGGTGAGCTAAAAAACTCGGCTCACGGTCTGTCACCTTGATCAGCATCCGCTCTTTTGTCCCAGTGTTCCACCTGAAAGGAGATGTTCTGACAGGACAGTCATCTTTTAAATGACTGAAGTCTAGTGTAGTGCAGTCCTAATTATATCGGCGAAAACAGCGTGTCGCCGATATTATGGAATCACGTCGGTGCGCGCCCGCGCCCGCGTCCGCGTCCGCAGATCCTAGCTGTGAACGCGATAACTCAAAAACGAATTGCC
>JAVQKC010179578.1:0-25200 GCA_036025475.1 Philypnodon macrostomus
TAGCGCCCCCATGTTTATGACCCCTATGGGACCCTGGACACACTTACTTTGGCAGAGAGCAATGAAACTTGGTACAGTGATTCTCCACAGTGTACCCAACATAAAATATTATTATGACCAAACAGGAAGTCGGACATTTTTAATTGAATTTGGGAGGTCAGGTATATTTGACAGCCTTTGGCAGACGTATGGGGCCGTTTCACCGATATGGCCTAGTTGTAATATGACATAACCTGTTATGGCCCTCTTACATGAGTGTGTGACCATAATTAGCCAACAATAAAATCTATTATTTATCAATAGTGAAAAGTAATTATACAGTTTTAATTGTCTTGGTGTTGAGAGTCTAGCTTTAGCAGTCCTAAAAATGGTGGAAAATGATGATCATAGAGCATTATAGCAGCAGCAATAACACACACATACATGTACAAACATGTCTATTGTGTCACTTTTTACATGATGGTGTGTTTTTTGTTTTTTTAGGGGTGTGAGCAGTGTGGTCCGCCGTTGTGTGGACAAACAGACTTCTCAGGAATATGCTGTAAAGATCATTGACATCACCCCTTCAGATAAGATGACTCCACAGGAGATAGAAGAAATCAGGGAGGCCACAGTGAAAGAGATTGACATCCTCAGAAAGGTCTGCGGACAGGACAACATCAGTAAGAGCTTTATCAGTAAAAAGTAAATTGTATGTAATGCCCCGTACTCACTCAGGTAAGAGCCAGCCGACCCAGAACTCTTTGTTTTATTATGAGACTTTCAGCCACAGCTCACACTTACCACAAGTGCGGCTTAATGCTCAATAACACTGCGTCTGCGCAACCGTAACACACCCCACGTACAGAACAGTTAACAATAACACTTAACTTAATAACTTAATAAACGCTATTACAATACTTTTATCTTATATAGTATTTATCATTTTAACTGTGGCTAGTAGTAATTATTAATTAAATTAAATTTCAATAATCACTACATTGACTTTACTCATTTCAATGGAGAGTATTTTTTCTAATTTATTAGAATTAGATAAAATAATGTGTGTATTTATCTTATACCCACTACAAAGTTTTGATTGAAAATCAATATGTCCAGTTATTCTAGATAATGAGTGATAAGAGTTTTTCTGTACTTTTAAGAAAGGATCCCCAATTCTCCTCTAAATGGTGGATCTGATTATCAGAGAGGTTGTGGACTAAAATACCATTTGCTGCGGTGTTTGTGTGGGGGAAGGCCACACAGTTTTAGTTTCTAGGGTTTTAAAAGCTTTCTACAAAGACTTTCTTGTGTTTCTTAAATCAATGCACCATCAAATGTTTTCCAGTTCAGCTCAAAGACTGCTACGAATCAAAGGTGTTTTTCTTCCTTGTTTTTGACCTGTAAGTATTTGGAACCAATGTCTTTGTTTAAATATATTTTGAATTTCTTATCAAACGTGTTCCCCTAGAATGAAGAGAGGTGAACTGTTTGACTACCTTACAGAGAAAGTCACTCTTAGTGAGAAAGAAACCAGGTCAGTAACATTTTAAAAACAGTATGTTCATAAGGATTACATTTGATTTGATTTTTAAAACTATTGGTTTTAGGAAGATCATGCGAGCTCTTCTAGAGGTCGTCCAGTTTCTACATGCCCAGAACATCGTCCACAGAGACTTAAAGCCTGAAAACATCCTTTTAGATGACTACATGAACATTAAACTTACAGACTTTGGATTTGCTGTTCAGATTCAGCCAGGACAGACACTTAAAGGTCAGACTAGACTCAATTAACCAGGTGTCTGTTGAGTATGAGCCATGATTGTGTTGTGACAAATATTTGCTATTTTGGTGTGTCATTTGTTCATTTGCAACATGCTTCTAGTGATTAGGGAAGACTGAATGCTTCTGCACATTTTGTTCTCTTATAAGTTGCTCTTATAAAGGTTAAGGTGCAATTGGACACTAAGAGCCATCTGACCTTTCAAGTACTTATTAGCACTAGAGTGGCAGGTCAAATGTGTCTATACAACAAAGTAGTGTAGTTATAAAGTTTGCATAACAACAAAGATACATTCTAATGTTTTTTTGCAGAGGTGTGTGGCACACCTGTTTACCTTGCTCCTGAAATTATTGAATGCTCCATGGATTCAAGTCATACAGGATATGGAACTGCTGTGGATTTGTGAGTTTCAAGTCAATACTGTAAACCAGGGGTGTCCAAACTTTGTTCACGAAGGGCCACATTGCCAAAAAGTAATACCGAGGAGGGACACTCTGAAGTGACCCGTTTCACTTCACTTCAAAAGTCCCCTTCGGTTGTAGCCATTTACTGGCCACATATCTTCTAACGATGCAGAAAAGTGAAAAAATAAAAATAAAATCTTGTTACACATCCAACTAAATAAATAGCATTTGATTATGTAGAGTCTCATGCAGTGAAAAATTGACACAAAATATTGATCTGCGGGCCGCATTTGGCCCCCAGGCCATAGTTTTGACACCCCTGCTGTAAACAGTAAAAGTAGGGCTATTAGAAATAGTGTGGAACTAAATGTATATTGTATGTTTGTAGATGGAGTTCAGGTGTCATCATGTACACTCTCCTCGCAGGATCTCCTCCCTTCTGGCACAGGAAACAGATGCTGATGTTACGTATGATTTTAGCTGGAAAATACGACTTTGCATCTCCAGAATGGGATGACCGCTCAGACACGGTTAAAGATTTGGTAAGTTATACGTTTTTCTTCTATCACTGGTGGCAATCAGTTGCACATAGTAAAGGTATTCTATTGATATACATTTCTCCTCAGATTTCCCGGATGCTTGTTGTGAACCCAAAACAACGTTACACTGCCATAGAAGCTCTTAATCACCCATTCTTCTCACAATATGTGGTGGATGAAGTAAGACAGTTTACCCCATACAGGCGATTTAAGGTAAATTGAAATTTTCCAACAACAATCAGTATTAAAATCAATTTTCATATAGACTAGTCAACATTTGTATACATATTTTAAATCCAATTACTGACCAGACTTTTACCCCATTAGGTCATCTGTATGACTGTGCTTGCAACAATGCGAATCTACTGCAACTATAGGCGTGCTAAGCCTGTGACCAAGGAAGTGATCAAAAGTGACCCATATGCCGTCAAGCCTATCCGCAAGCTCATTGATGCCTGTGCATTCAAGATCTACGGCCATTGGGTCAAAAAGGGACAAACGCAGAACAGAGCAGCACTTTTTGAGAACACACCTAAAGCAATTCTGTTGTCGCTTATTACAGAGGGTGATGAGCCCATCCAAAACATATGGTGAAATGTAATGCACTTTCTTAAGACTCATCTAATGGAACCTGTATCTATACCTCAACACTCACTCCACAGGTTTTTTAACAGTACATAAATTTGTTGCTATGTTCATTGCAAAACTTGAAATGTGAGAAGTGTCAAGCAACCTCAAAGAAAACCAGCTTAATGTTATCTTTAGTCTGTGACTTCATGGCCTCTTCTGCTTGAATTTGAACAGCTTGTGTAACTTTGCAGTTTGTTTTTAGCTTTTAAATAGTCTTGCTCTTGTAACCAGTGTTACTTGTATTGCCCCAACTTCCATCAGAGAGCCAAACTGAAAATGTATTACTGGGCCACAGGCCAAATTAAAACAATATTTATCATTTAATGAGACACACATGCTTCTATAGTTAAAGCTCTTAGTTATTAAATTATTTAACCTTTGACCCTTTCCTTACCAAAGTCTCAGCTAATAAGAGTCTGGGGGTTCTCCCCTCAAACAAATTTGATGCAACAGGCAGCATTTCCTGTTTTTTAGTGCATTTTAATATGCCGGACCATCAGAAAAATTGCTGCCTAAACATAACGAAAACGGAATAAAATTGTTTTTGACCCTTATCCGGTTCGATTTTGTCAATTTTACCAGGACAGCCCCACTTACGGCACCCCAGTCTTAAGAGTATTCATTTTTCGGTTAGTGGAAGGCTATCCAATCCTCAAATGTTTTTACTGAATATTGAAGTCACTTGGATATTTACATGATATAAACATTGTAAATAAATACAAAAACAATGAACTGGTTTATATAGTTTATTAGACAGATGTTGAAACTATACGTACAAGAACACACCAATATACAATATTTACCTAAAAACCTCGATTAGTTCTGCTGTGGGAAGCATTCAAATTGAGCTTTGTTTATTTAGCTGATTTGGTCACATTACATTTTTAGACCACCAGACACATTTTGCAAATACGCACCAGCCTTTGGAAATCCCATGGTGCCTCACAGACTGGAGCTTATCGAACTGAAACGAAATAATTATATATAAATACACATTGAACACATTTTAAAAAGGAGCAATATATTCACACCGACCCCAGAACAAGGTACACGTGCTCTTGTTCTTACGAATGGTCAGCAGGAACTATACTTTGGCATGGTGTCTGACTGCATTTACTATGTGGAAGTAAACCAGAATTCGTCCATGCTAGCATCACAACGGCTAATCTGTTCTCTTACCATTCATTCATCCATCCACCCATAACTGCAAGGCACAGTTTCACACCAAGGCTCGAAATAGAAACCCATGCGCCCTGCTCCTAAAATGTACTATGATGAATGGGAAGCGCTACCAGAAGAAACGTGCTTTGGTCTTCTTCGTTGTACTAAATGGGATTTTTTTTCATGAATTCTTTGTCCTATCGCCACCTACCGTCACAAGAAGGCACACGAAGGTATAAAGTAGAAACCACGGTAGAAACAAAAAAAAAAAAAAAAAAGTGCAATCCGAGAATAACCATAATAAACAGGATCGCACAGAAATGTTGTGGGTATGAATCATAATTAACAAGATAATTACCATTTTTATTTGCAAACGACCATTTGTTTGTTTTTCTTTCTGTTTTGTAATAGGGGGTGTGGTTTAAAAAATTCCCAGTATAACAATAGAGTAACACATACTTCAATATCTAAACGTTTCTCAGTTTTCAGAACATTGTGTATGAATTGTGTAACCAGCTTTACAGTCTTATTGGTTATCTTCTGCTGAAATGGGCGGTGCTTTGCCGGCTTCGCTGTGATTGGCTGTGATTACAGCGCCTCTCTTCCTGGTCTGGAAGCTGATGAAGCGTCGTTTTTTTCTGCAGAGACTGCTACTCGTATCCCTCCGTCGCGACCTTCATCGGTAGGTACAAAATCTATTTGTTCATTTGTACGTTCAGACCTTATTTTGTTTGACTGTTCTTTATGTAAATGTAAATGAAGTCCACAATGACTGTCAGTTCGGTAATCACACTCAAACCATCAAAAATGTACCGACTCCAAACAAACAGATTAAACCAATTGGCACTTTTGTGAAATCTACATAACCAGCTTTAATGATATTTTAGAGATTTACGGTTGTCTCTAACATAATTCAGAGAAAGGTATTCTCCTCAGGTCAAGTCATTTTGAAGTTGAGTTTTTTTGCAGCAGTACTTAACGTACCAGGGTGACGCAACATACATAGAGGATGTCCACAGTGGCCTATAGTGTGAGTCTGTGTAACGCATTTTTGTCACTTGATTGACCCGGGGCACGTGTTTATGAGTTCTGTCCTGAATAAAGGTGCCCAGACCTGGTATTTCTGTCGGCACTGATTTGCTGCTTCAGTGGACGTAAGAAATTCCCCACATACAGATCTTAACTATACACAATAGAGTTAATCAGCTGAGAGATCAAAACGACACATTTATCAAAAGGCCCAGCGTTATTATTTCGACATTCTGGTATGGTTTAAGAAGCCTAGTGTTATCTGCTTTTCTCCAAGCTGCCTCTTGAGGTGTCTGTAATATTTCTAATACTACTAAATTATTTTTACAGCAAAATGTTGACACAATCAGAGACTAAGGAGCTCTTCAGGAGAGCGGATGCTGTGTGTTTTGATGTGGACAGCACAGTCATCAAAGAGGAGGGCATTGATGAACTGGCCAAATTCTGTGGTGTCGGGGATGCAGTCACTGAAATGTAGGTAAACTAATGCATCACAGTTTTCTGTGTAATTCTGAGATTAAATGCATATAAACTTACTATTGTTTCAGGACACGCAAAGCAATGGGTGGTTCAATGACCTTTAAAACAGCCTTGACAGAGCGTCTTTCCATCATCAAATGTTCAAGGGAACAAGTAAATAAACTGATAACAGACCACCCTCCTCAGCTGACTCCAGGTATCAGGTAGGCATAATTCAATCATCACAGATGGGCGCTCATGTGCCATTAATTAAGCAAATGTCATTTGTGTAACAACACGCACGCTTTGTATTTGCTGTCTGATTGGAGTAATGTTCTTGTTTTATTTTTTTAAGAGAACTAGTGGATCACTTACATCAACGAAACACACAAGTGTTCCTTATATCAGGGGGCTTCCGCTGCATTGTAGAACATGTAGCTTCTCAACTAAATATTCCTCTGCACCATGTTTATGCAAATCGCCTCAAGTTCTACTTTAATGGTAAGACTTACATTATTTCCTGATGTACTAAACACATGTACAATTGTTAAACAAAATGTATTTTAGGCGAGTATGCAGGGTTTGATGAAAGCCAGCCCACGGCTGAGAGCGGTGGAAAGGGTAAAGTCATCAATATGCTGAAGGAGCAGTATGGCTTCAAGACTATCGTTATGGTCGGAGATGGAGCCACTGACCTCGAGGCTTGCCCTCCTGCTGTAAGTATTTGTAGTTAAGTAGTTCTGTAGTCTTATGAAACATAATGTATCTTTAGTTTACTAAACTAATCTTTCTTTCCCCAGAATGCTTTTGTAGGATTTGGTGGTAATGTAGTTAGGCAGCAAGTTAAGGACAGAAGTTCATGGTACGTCACAAGTTTTGAGGAACTTCTAAAGGAGCTTGAAAAGATTTAAGAACCAATGCTGTCACTAATTTTAACATCACCATTTTATATTTGCACCTGCATACTTTCCTACTATCTTTCTTTATATTATTGAATATGTTTACACTACAATTTTAATATAATGAAGCTGTTTCTTGGTTTTTATACTAAAATACCAAACCTGTCCATTGTCAGGATTTGAGTGTTTTTGCACTTACACATTAAGAAAACATCTTTATATTGCATATTGTGACAGTCTGTTTGACTGATTGTTATCCAGAGATATAAACTGTAAAGCTCCACCCTGAAGTATTGTTTACATTTAGCTTTTATCACTATAATCTTCCCTGTATTAACATGCTCAAAATAAAATTAGTGAATTTTATAAAACAATGTTATGTATTTCTGCACTAAACACTGGTATAATTGGTATAATATGCAGAATGTCATAGTAAAATTATTAAACCCTATCCCACATCCCATCCTCTGTTCATTATCCACAGTTCCAATGTCACTTAATTATTTGTATGATTCTTTATTCATAAGTCTCTCCCATATAAACATAAAGGTAACACTAAAACAGGGCAGTTCACTACACATCTTCCTCGAGGTTCATACAGTAGGTGTGAAATAATTTTCACATGACAAAGTCTTCACAAAATAAAACAATCACAAAGAAAATGCAAATATGTAGTACAAGTTGTTAAATGGGTCAATTTGTGGCACAACTGAAATGAATATGTATTAAATGGATATATATTAAATAAATTGCCATAGCAATGTGCAAAAACATGTCTTTTCAGTAGTCACAGACACACAAACAGCTGTTCTGGTTTTCAAGTAACTTCTGAAGTGGTAGTGTCTTTTTGAACAAGGAGTTCAAATTAAAATAACCTTAAGTCCCATTAATGACACTGTCAGGTCAGGCATACAGACTCGTACAGTTTTTCTTCTTTTGTGCCAGTAACAATTATATATTTTGGCAGCATAATCAGTGTTTCTCAAAGTTATGGTTTCTTGAAACAGATGTACAGTTCAAAAGGGACTCGTGGCCGGGTACTTTTTACTGCAATGGAGATGCTTTTGTTGGTATCATAATTCTTGAGTCCATATGCTGAATGAGTGGAACTGTGGGAAGGTGTAAAAACACTGTTAAAATGTGCCTGTTCAATAATTGTACTTGTATTAACAACAACAGTGTTTACCTGTATAATACACAACCTCATCCCAGCCCTCCTGCTGCCACGCTGCATTCCTGGTGTTTTCTCTGGACTGGAGGTCTTTGTAAGCTACAAGTAACGAGTATCATCACATTTAATACTGTAACACACAGAGTTACACAATAAATATTTACAACAAAAAAAGACTTTACCCCAGAGGTGATGAACCATATAGAGATTGCCAATCTGTGAGAAAAACCCTCCAACTGCTTCACTGTTGTGCTGACGGATCCCAATGGCCCTCGCCCTAAAAACACACAAGCAGGACATTTAACCAGATATTAGGTTAGGTGTGTTTGATGAAGGGTGTGGAGTAAACTGGTTTATTGTGTAAACTGTATCTATGAAATAACAACTAAACTACAAATACATTCTAGCAATGACTCTGTAATCACATTTAAGTGAGTGAAAAGTGTTTGGTCCAACTTACCAGTAATTTCCCCACTCAATCATTGTCCCTGGCTACAAAAACAAGCACAAAAAACCCCAGAAAAGGCAAATGAACATTTATATGTTGAAAAGATACAAGTTAACGAGAAGATAAACTGTTACATCATCATCATCATCATCATCGTAAATACACGAGAAACGTCCAGCGCATCTTACTGGAAAAGATGTGATATGAAATGATGAAGTACTCACAGGCTAGTGTTAACGTGCCAACATTTACAAAACAGGTTTTGGTTTCTTCAAACCAAAGACCACTTTGATTTGAAGTGATCCCTGGATCACAGTTTGAGAAACACTGCTCTAAACAAATACTGGTCAGTGTGCTCACCCTCAGCTGGTAAGACCTCAGCTCATAAATGTTGGGTCCTTCTCGAGGCGTCGGCTCATTCCAGAAAGTGAACTCCAGGAGAAGCTGGTTTCGTCGAGACAACAACATCTTACCTCGCTCTTTCCTGTAGGCCGTAAACTCCTGCCACAGGGGGTAGAATGTGCTTAAACTGCGCAGTGTTTGATTACTTAGCATTACAACTAAATGTCAACAGTTCAAAGACTTTACCTTGTTCTGCCTAAGTTTGTTCATCACCTCCGTGAGTGCTGGGTAGCCACCTCTGTAACGCCACAAATGCACTGAGGAGGAAAAAAGTGTTGTAGATGTAGCAAACTATCTGGTATGCCAAAATGTTAAAAAGCATACACTGACTGATTGTTAATACCTCCACCAAAGGAGGTAATAACAATTGGTTGTCTGTTAGCAAACACACAAGTACTAAACGGATTTGGATTCAATTTTCAGGAATAACACAAGGAACCATTGATTAGATTTTGTGACTGATCTGAAACATCGTCTGGATCAAGGAGTTTTAAACAAAGAATGACACAAGGAACCACTGCACACTGGATTCTTGCGAGATCTGTATTTTTTCAATCTCACAAAAATCCATCTTGTGCTGCTCTCGCTGAGCCGTCCAGTTGACTCCACTGGAGGTGCAAACCAGTCATGTGGCAGTATTACCGTGAGTAGACTTTAGGTTTGCCGACAACAAAAAGCCTTTTAGCAACATGGGGACGCTGAAAAATGTAATGTATACTGCTCGGACATTTTCTACGGGAGCAGTCCCAGTGAAGTTAGCACCTGTTAGCAACTTTATGCCAAAAATACTGCACTGTTTTTGATACAATTTTAAGGGAAGGTAAGAAATTACACAAAGACCATCAAAATTGATGGTCCATGGACATTAGCTGCCTTGGCCGAGGTCTGCACAGACGTGTAAGTATAACATATAAAAGTGTTCTTACCAGCCTGGTCTTGTTCTCCATACCATGTATTCCAGGTGCCCACCAGCTCACATGGATAGTACTTATCAGCATGGATTGAGGGCAACACTTCCTCACTGTGATAACAAAATAAATACATATAATTTATACATTTATATATAAAAAAATATTAATTTAGACTTGGACAGCTGACGTTAATGACCAACAACAGCTTGAACAACTGTGTGTAGTGTTGCAAGTCTTAATTTAGCTCAAACTACATGTAGCTGGCCTCGTGACATTTAAGGTATGAGCAATGTTGTTGTCAAGACACTCCACAGGAATAGACTCAACATAATTATTTTTACACCACAGTTTTACTGTACTTGCATTACAATGCAACTACACCTGTCTTTATAGGTCAGTACTTACCAGAGTTTATTGTAGGCATCCAGGCACTCAGGTTTCACATTATGGACTGAAATACATAAATAATTAGAACACATCCTTGTTTGAATAGTAGTATAAATGAAGTTTGAAAAAAAAAAGACTTACACTGAATTTTGTAAAGGTTACTTTGCTCATTTTTGGTCAGCAGGTTTGAGTGTGCATCCTTCCTTGGATCTACTTTTCTGACAAACAGTGACTTAAACCAGCTGTCCTGTCTGTTTCTGTTGCTTGATGCAAATCCCCTGCAAGATGAGTCATGATTAATCAACAGAGAGGATGGTAAAGTGTGTTAACCATAATAAAATATAGCAATCTTTTAGTTTAACAAAAAATCCCAATATTTCAACTGGCACACTTACTAACCATTCACATTTACCAAACACATTAAGTGTAAGCCAAATTGACCTTGACAAATAAGAGTGATGGTTAAAAAAGACAACACTTTAGGAAGATGTCTGATTTAGTGATGATCAACCGACAGAGACAGATTGTTTCACATCTTAAATAGTCTTAAACAGTGAAGGGGGTTGGGCAAAGAGAATGGCTAGCGTTTAAAGAGGTTAGCTTGCCCTGCATCACCGTGGCCACTGCTTTAACGTCCACAAACAAACAAAATAGTCCACATTGTGGCATCAGATCATTAACAAAACATGCACACGGATGGCAGACAGACCTGCTCCAGGCGACAAGCTGCCCGGTCAAAGGGGCCCTGGTTTGAGCCAGACACAAGCCCCTGCTCCCTCTCTGAAGGACTCCAGTCGCCATCTTCAACTGAGTCTGCACACAGAGCAGTACCAGCGGAGACCGCGAGGGGGAACTAAAGCCCCGTGCCTTAACTAAAGGGGTGCAGTGTTATTTGTGACCTGCAGATGCAAACCAGAAAACACTGTATGTACAGGCTATATACCACCATACACACTTTCTATAAACACTCATTACATATCATGTAATATCCTATTTTAACAGTATATTATTTTTCACAGGTTTTGGCCAATTTGTCCACTTTAATATACATTTACATTATAAATAAAACTATACATTCAATAAATAAAAATAAATCAAATGTTAACCCTTTGCACGGTTATTAACCCCATGCACTTATGGAGCCTGACATTAAACAGATAAATCCAGCTTAAGATGAATTCATTATTTTGGCCTAGATTCACTGCATAAAGCCTACATTGCTAAAGCCCACACGGCAATAGGAGTAACTTACCATGAGTGGAATTCAGAAAGGTTCAAAGACATGAATCATAAGGGAGGGATTTTTTCTGAGACATTTTTGAATAACAATAAAGACAAAATGTGGATATGTCTGAGAATGCTAAGTATGTCAGGAACCACAGTAAATTAAACACCAGATAGCAGCGGAGGCCTGAGGAAGAGGAGAAATTTGATTTATTGTACATTTGTTGAATATTTTAATGTTTCAACAACATTAACATTATCTGCTCGCTTCACCTTTTTATTTTTTATGTCTTACATTTGGTTTTACTGTTTCATGATGCCAAGGCACATTTTATTAATGAAAGCAGGGAGAGTTTATATCTGTAAATAGATGCTCACTGATTACAGGCTGCATGTATGCTCATGCTTGCATGAAAAAGTATTTCCTTTCCTTGCCTTTGACACGTGTGCTACTAAAAGCTCTCCAAGAATTGCTGTCAAACCCGTGAAAAAGCGCTATCAACACAGCAGTGGAATTGAAAAATGTGAAATTCCAAAACACTACAATACATAAGCTTTTGATTAGTTGGCTTTATATAATGAACACATTATGATTGTCCATGTATGATTATTACTAGAACTTATATTCATTTGACAATTCACATAAAATCATGTTTTGTTCAGGATTTTATGACACTCACTGGACCTTTGTGACATTTACCCATTATTCATGTATTAGTCGATTTAATTTCAACTACAACAGAAGTCATGTAATTACATTTAGAATACAAAATGCAAAACAAACAGAAACATTGCAGTGATTCACAATAACAAATGATCATTAACTTGATCCAATCAAAATATTGACAAAAGTCATCATAATTCAACTTTGATGATTTACATGGACAAGCTTATCTACCAACTCCAAGGCTGCAGATTGTTACTTATATTGAGTTTTGAGTGTAATCCACTTCCTTTGACAGACAGAGGTTACATTATCACTTCATGTGTTTGGCCATTAAACACACAACACTGACTCAGCCAACATCATCCAGACACATTGTAGAGGGAAGACCCAAATTAGAATCACTATACAATCTTCTCAGCATAGCCGATAGCACAAACATTTGATCTATTTACAGTCAATGATTAACAGTATCTTCTCTGTGTCAGATTACAAATTATGAGCCAGCAAGAATTCTTCTGAAGCTTGGTCAAATACTAAATGACCACATTTGTTTAATTATTTATTAGCTACTGTTTCAGTGTCTGTCCCACATTGACCTGATATGTCTCACTTAAAAATACTTATGTCCCACTTTTGGTCCATTATAATGTGGTCCCCCTCATCTACACAGGTTTATTTTATAAGTAACATAAATGTCAGACTCTGGTGTTAGAGACAGGATTGAGCAAGAAAAACCTCTCCACAGCTGTTACCGCTTCCTACGACCTGAAGGAAGCACTGTGTCCTAATAGGCCTACTAATTTAATGGTATGAGAATGTATTTATTTGGAATAAGACAAATACATTTTATTTAAATAAACTCATTGTTTTCTCTCAGAAAAGTCTTGAAGTCCTGGTCAGTGGTGGTCAAAGGGTCTGGATACACAACAGTCCCCGGATAATGTCTCCTTTCGAACGGGCTCCCCTGAACTAAATATAAATGTTAAATATAATCTGTTTTTACGGTACTGGCTATAACTATAAAATAAAATACAAAATATATAAAACATGGCTGGAGGGCAGATTGCTCAACTAAAAAAAAAGCTGTTTTTTGGGTCATTCTCAAAATATGGTGATTTTCTGAAAAAAGTAAAGAAAAAAATGTTGGTGACATTTTTTTTATTATTCATTAGTAGTACAACCTTAACCTTCTTCGTTTTTCTTTTATTAATTGATGTTTTGTGTCGCTGGTGTTATTACAGAATGTATAACGATCACAAGATGAGTGAATGCATTTTAATAAATACAAATACACATGTCACATTATCTGAGTAATTTGTAATTTCATCAAATAAAGCTAGTGTTTTTTCAATTAATGTATATATTTATATACAGTTAAAAGTCAGTTTTTGTGTTATAGATTGATACCATAGTCTGTAAAAAAAATAAAATAAAATAACCTCATTAAATTGAAAATTGACTAACTGTAAGAATTGCTGGTTTATAATTGACCTTCTATTGATTTGAAAAGGAATAATATAATATATTAAATTAAGCTTTATATTAGATGTATGTGTATGATGTATGATGCCAAATTAAGTCAAAGTATTAAGTATGATTCTCATTACTCAAAATGGTATAGCTTAAAGATATGTCATTAAAATGCATGGTGGCAGTGTTAGTGCTTGTGTTGGTGGGTTTGATATATTTATGTGGTGCAGAGTCCAGTCTCCAGTCTCTGTCTGAGTGGAGTTTGCATGTCGTCCTTGTGTTCCAATAGATTCTCCTGCCTTTCTCTCACCTCACCCAACAATATGAGTCAGGAGAACGAGTTACTAATATAGGGAATGAATGTCAGAGTAAATTGTTGCCTGTGTATGATAAACATGAATGAACTATATATATATTCACTGAAACAAATTTAAAATGGCAATTAAATGATTGCCTTCAACAAGGACTAAACTGCTAAAACTCATCAATGTAATATTGGAACATCTAGGTCAAGTATATCCAGATAAGATAAGAAGAGATTTGAAGAGATCTTCTGTTCACAAGGAGAGGTTCAGAATTAGACAAACAATCTGATATCCTCCCTTGGGCAAGGCCAGAAAAGCTTGTTTATATCATTTCTCTGCATGCATTTCACTTTGATGTTGTGCTCTTCAACTTCTACAATAACTCCTGGATACAGATTCTCATTGTATTTGAGCACACACCATTGATCACAGTGCTAGTTCCCAATGGTATAAGACATCATTATCTTCATCATCTCTTATAGTTGTCACTTTCAGCTCCTCTAAAAAGCTGACTTCCTTGAGCTCATACCATTGGCTGTCTCATTTTTCATTTGGAAGTTGACAAAACAGCTGACATCTCTGTATTTGATGACCCCAGGTCTAGTGGACACCACCTGATGGATGTTCATAGTTTAATACTGGGGGTTAGGGTCACATAGTGTTTTCACCTCATTGTCACTTACATAAAACAGCTCAGTTGATGTCCCAGATTCCATGATTTTTCTTATAGAATGCTTCTGCATCTTGGATGTCCTGACTAATGTATTGGCTAGTCTTTTTAGAGAGCCCCCTACACCATCAGCTGCCCCTTTCCCATGACTGGCTTAAAAAACCTTCAGGTCACATGACCTTTACTTGAAGGCTCGGTGGAAATGAGGGAAAAAAATCCTTTCTGGCAGTACTGTGTGATGGGACCATCACTGAAAAATACAGATTTTCCCCTGCTGGATAGTGCATTTTTACCATATCGATGACTGTATTCAAGTGTGCCCATATGGTTGCTGGTTCATGTTTTCTGCTTGGGGATACTGAGCAAAAGGAGACTGGGTTTTTCCCCTCAACATACAGGACACCTGTGTGAAGTGGCACTTGTTTGTGTGAACCCCCAAAATGAACAGACTGGATTTCATTAACATACTTGCAGTTATAATTTTCACGAAAATCTTTGGCGGTAATTTGTTCACGCACACTTCTGTATGATTGATATTGCCACTGTAGCGTAACAGACCTCTTGACCTCTCGAACAGACTTGTAGGGATACCTCTTTTTAAGTAAACATGCCGAACTTCTTATCACATTGATTTATAACCAGGACCAGCCAGGACATTCCAATGTGGTCTTATAAACATGTCACTTGGTGAGATCAAAGACTTCTATCCTGATTTGAAGAAACTGATTAACAACGGATTGATTAGTCCTTGAGACTAAAACCCAAATGTGTACAGATGAAAAAGCTTATGCATACAGTTTAAAAAGGTATAGAGAGGTGTGTTAATAGACTATATTGTCAGTGTGTCATTCATCTCGGATTACTTTTGTGACTCTTTAACCCTGGGGTCACGGGCCGATGCATTGACCCTGGTTTGATCTGCTGTTTCTTTTCACAGAATTCTGACACTGTGTGACAGTTCGATAAACTGCATATGACTGTTATAAATTCAGAAAACGTGTGCACATAATATGTTTGTTAGTACAGTTTTGGGTTTGAAATGAGTTTAATTGAGTGTACACTATGCCACAAAGAAAGTTGAATTTTGGGTCATGTTTTTGGTTTCATCCTGTGAAAATATGCACACCCACTTTTCTCCTCCTAGGGATGCCTAGGGAGTTGTTCAGTTTTGAAGAGAGTTTTTCCAGAGTTCAGAGAAAGAGGTTTGGAGAAAGAGTTGAAGAGTTTTCTTCTCTCTTTTCAGCACGTGCTCATCGAAAGATGTGTTTTTATCTAAATCTGCTGCTACGATACATCACAATGCATATGTGTTTCCTCCTTTTAAAGTCACTGTGAAGAACCTCCTTCTTCAAGCAGCAACACATTTTTGGTTTTAGACTTATATTCACACAACGTGAAGTTTTGACTTTTGCCCCTAATTTGCCATTAGTGAGAGTTGTGGCTTTC
Organism: Philypnodon macrostomus; assembly: GCA_036025475.1. Classification (NCBI taxonomy): domain Eukaryota; kingdom Metazoa; phylum Chordata; class Actinopteri; order Gobiiformes; family Eleotridae; genus Philypnodon; species Philypnodon macrostomus. The sequence continues at coordinate 15,985 of JAVQKC010179578.1, forward strand.
AACTTGATGAAACTGAGGAAATCTCCCCGATTCTCTGTAGACAGTGGAGTGCAGCATCTCAGCTAAGTCTGGCTGAGGTAAGGCACTAGACCATCGGCCGACCTTCAGTTTGCTACAGGACCAGAACCACCCGCAGATCTCCCGTTCGGACAGTTTTGGACCTTTAGGACCCTCGTGGCTAGATGCACTCGTAACACAGAAATGATCAAAACACACCCAGGTTTAGTTCAAGTCTATTTAGCTCTTAATTCAACACATCAACATTTAGGAAAACCTCTTCCAGACTATTGTTTTCTTTAGACTGTCTAATCCAAAGGTTTCCACTGCTTTAACTGTTGGTAATTCAGTCAATTCATAATGATATCAGTGAAATGATATTATGGAATCACGTTGGTCCGCGTGGAGACATGCTTGACCAGTCCAAAACCTTTACCCTCGGATACATTAGGAAGGCTGTGGTCGTCTTAGAGGTGTCTTTGGGGTCTTTATCATGTTGGAATACCACCCTACTCTGTGTGTGTGGACCTAGGGCTGGAGGCGGGGATCCTGTGAAGGACGAGCAGGTTGGGACACCCAGGCCGGGACACCCAGGCCGGACTGGGCTGTCCAGGCGAGGCGCTGGGCCATCGGTCACACAGATCTATGAAGAGAACCCATGTCAGTATAAGAGTGCTCATATCTGAATAAAGAAAAGTCAATATAAATGAAAAAAAAACATGGTATATTACATGAAATATGACATGGTACAGTTTAATTCACATCTATTGGACAATAAACCATATTTGGAGAAAATCCTGTCAGATGAAAGGCCATAACATGATTGCATTAGAGAAATCATTTAAGGTGGTTTTGAGTTTTTCATGAATGCCTAACGTCCAATAAGCAGAAGTACTAGAAGTAGATGTTGTCTGTTGTCTAGTAGTAATGGATTTTATTTTGGACCCCGTTCAGCTCACACAGACATGACCCTCCTGAGACTGAGTGGAGTTCTTAATTTGGGTTTACACAAAATGCCAATGACACGTGACATGTTAAGTCTTTAATGCTTGACTTCTTTTGTCAAATGCACATTGCTTGCCTTGCCTTCACGCATGTTTTCTTTCAGCCTACTGTCCTGATTTCTCTTCTAGGTAACACCACAAAGATACATTCACAAATGTCATCATACCATTCATTCATTTCATTTAATGGTTAACACGGGCAAGGTTATCTACCTTCAAGGCTGCAACCTCAGACATTTTACAGCAATCAAATTAAATACATCAAACCATTGGGTACCTCCCCTCTTCATTTGGATTATAGATATTCACATTCATTGAGATATGTAGGCTAATGATATAAAGTAATTAATATATTGATTTTTGACTGAAGGAAGCAAAAACATTTGATCTATCTATAGCCAAAAATGAATTATTATTTCTTTTTTTTTTTGTTCAGACTGGAAAGACTGAGCAAGAAATAAGCTAGGCTACTTCTGAAGCTAATGCCCAAAGCGACAACCTGAAGTAGGCTGTGTGGATTTAATTAAGCATGGATACAACACAAACTACACAGACAAAGACACAACTGCTTCAAATAAACCCACTATAAAAAATAATTGATGATAAATGGGCTTTTTGCTAATTGTAATGTAGCAAGTCCATTATTAATATGTGGGACAAAAAGAAGACCTACACATTTGTAGTTTTTGAGTAAAAATGGTTTATTGAGATGTTGGTTTCAACAGTATGGTGTAGACCTGTAAAGAGAGGAATATTATTGTTGTGTTTTGGGAATGTAATGTAAAAGTGAGGTTTCCAAAAGTGTATACTTACCCTTTGTCTGCTTAGGTGTTCCGGCTAAAAGAGTCCCCGGGGGAGCCGGAGCACCTTAAGAGGGTTCTGGGAGAAGCCATTTTGTGAGGGGTGTTTAGTTGTAGTCATGAACTAAAATGTATCTACTTTTAACTCAAATTCAATACTAAGTAAATAAAGATATATTTTTGTAAATATTTATCTAAAAGGTTATTGGTAAATTTAGTATTTTTCTAATTGTAGTTTTAGCAATATAATCTATTTTTCTACACTTACCTCTTAATAATTTGGTTGTGGCTAAGTTGATGCTTCCACTATAAAAGGCAGGGCTCTTCAGTCTGCAAGGGGTTGTGCTGCATGCAACTGAGGCTTTGTGCCAAAACATAGCATTTGGTTTATGTTTGTCTGGTGCATAAAGACAACTTTGACTCCGCTCTGCTCTGTTCCTCCTGATCCGCAATTTGGTTATCCCGGGCAAATATCACACTAATATATCTTGGTTTAGTGTGTAGTTGAAATGGTAAAACCGCATAGGAAGGAAGGTGAATTTAGTTTCTCTCCGTTAAGTCTTGTAGTCCTGGTCAGTGGAGGTCAGTAAAGGGTCTGTATACACAACATTCCGTGGATAATGTCTCCCTTTTGATGAAATCGTCGAGTGAAGCTCAATGTGCGGGTTGTTCAGCAATGCGAAAGTTTGGAAGAATGCACTTAGCAACCGCGTGCGTGTGCATGCCTGCGTTCGTGCACCCCTGAACCAGAGCCGTCGTTTATGACGTCAAATATACTCTGTTTTTAAAAGGTACTGGCAAGTAAAGTAGAGTAACGTGATGAACTGTAATGGTTAGGTCATTGTAATAATCATAATAACGCAACTAACAGGAATAAAAGTGGCACGTCCTTCTGTCAATACTGTTAAGTGTCGCCATCTTGTGGTTGAGAATAAAAAACCTCTACTTAAGCCTTTTTTGATTTAACCCATCACATAAAGTCAGTCATATATAAATGTATCTACAAATTGATCTACAAGACAATTGAAAGCTGAATAAAGGCAAATTAATGTTATTCATCAATCTCTGTCTTAACTGAAAACATTATTCTGTTTGCTAATTAAGCATTTGATAAATCAAACAAAGTGCTTACATTTCTCACTCTGTAATGTTCACCTTCATTAGGAAGAGAAACACATGAAACAGTGCCATGCTACATCTAATAAGATTAATTACCACAGTATCCATCATTACACATCTGTGGTTCAACCTCTGCAATCAAAAGTCAGGACTCCAGTGCATCCAGATCTGTGTCCTAAGTGTTCTGGCTCTTGTGGTATGTTTATCCCTCTCTCATTCTTTGATAATGGACAGAATGGGGTCTTGGGAAATAAAGGAATCCTCTGTATTTACTGTGGTATTTAATGACGTCAGATCATGTCTATCCTGTATTAAGTGTTACACTGTTGCACTCAATCTCTGCACAGTAATACCTCGACACGGGGTCAGAGGTGTGAATGAAAAATAAAGTGGTCAGTACTCAAGGCCAACACTGAGATTATGTAGGGTGGGAACAGCCTTTTGGAGCCAGGTCTTCTTTCACCTATGAGATGTTTGTCTGGAAGCAATTTGAGAGTTTACTTCACGTCTGAAGGTATCCACAGATTAACTCTCTCAGGCACCAAAGCCACTTTATTCCCAAGTTCTGAAACGTATTGGCCGCTGAGAAGCTTTCCCACTGCCACCAGCGTGCTTGAGAAGTTGTGTGATTTGAGAGATGAATGGATGAAATAGTTGCCTTCTCTGATCAAACATTAGTTCTATTTCAAACCAAATGTTTTCTCAGGATTTCAAGCATTGTATGATTAAATCAGTCAATAAATCATTGAAGCTCGTTGCCATTAAAACAATGTTTGTGTAGGCCTATTTTCATCTTTCCCACCAAATAATCTATTACAAATAAGTCACACAGTTTATACAGGACTAAAGTAGAAATTCAATGAGTATATTGGGTGATATATATTGTTCACAAGAAGACATTATTACTCTATTGCAAATTGAAAAAAATCTATCTGTTTATTTGTTGTCACTTCAGTAGCATTTTTCTTTTCATAGAATGTATAGCATGCTGTCAGCAATAGTGCCAAAACAAAATGGATTATAATCTCATTCAATACCACTAATATGGTATGGAAAATGTTTTTGTTTTATAGGCTTTGGACGTTCAGATAAAGTGCCCTTGATTGTGATCAGTGTGATCACTTTTAGCAACTTCTCTCCTCTCTGGCTCTTCCGAAGTTAGGGTTAGAGTTTCTGGGTTGCCACGGCAAATCATCTGCCTCCGACTGTGCAATAATTTCCATATTGATTTGGCATATTCCAAATCCTGTACTTTAAAAATATAATTACATAAGGAACTACATAAGGTACTGGGTCAGTAGTAGACATAGTAAAATAGATCATGACATTTATCAACTCAAAAGCCACCCCGTTACCTTTCGTTGAGCTAAATGTTTCCAGTATTAGGTCACATGCAGTAGGCTGTGCAGATGATGGAGCCAGGATGCACATCTGAAGTGTGTTATTTTGAAACATTGCTTTTCTGACTGAAATTGAGATGTATAGGGTAGGACTGGTATGTTCAGTTGAATATTTAAAATGCCAGATGCACGCATTGGCTGTTGGCAGAGAAAAGCATCTAATTAGACCTCAACAGTCATCTGTAGGTAAAATAAGTCTTAGATGCGGATTTAAGGGTTAAGTTACACTTTATTGTCCCCGTAGGGAAATCTGTCCTCTGCATTTGACCCAACCCCGCTAGGACTACCTGTCAGGAGCAGTGGCCAGCCACAGTGCAGCGCCCGGATACCCATTTCCAGATCTTGAGCCATGATCTTGGTCAGCTGGGGGATACAAATGCTAACACAATCTTTCTGTGCATTCTGCAGAGCTGTACTGTTTTTTTCCTCATCAAAAACATAATCAGAGTATTTATTTTGTATTTTGTTGTCATTCACACATGCTTGAGTAATCCTATACGCTGAGGCGCTGATCACCTCAGGAGCTGAAAATACTTGGTTCCACCTTTCTACATAGACAGGTGAAGAAATGCCACTATGCTTCGTCTCAATAGCATTGGCTGCAGTCGTGATGTGGATATTGCCAGCAGGAGGCGAGAGGGACTGAAAGGGACATGCAACAGATCCACCAAAAAATCGTTCTCAATAAAAATATCACTTAAAAAGTAAAAAAAATAAATTGAAATGCTAATTCAAAATTGTCCAAAACTGATTCAAATGGCTTAAACAATGGAATAATAGAATTCCTTTAAGTGTGGTGGGCAAATGCTAGTGTAGCAATCTGTCTCTAATACCAGTGTTGTAGGATGTGTTCAGAGGCTCTGTTCATTGTAGAGGATAACAACAGATGTTTTTATTTGACTGTGGAAATCCTGTAGGGTTTATTTTTCTATGGTTTTAGCTTGTCCGATAATATTCTCATGGTGGTTAGTGTTTATTATGCACATACACGCATCTATCTCCATACAAAACGAACGTTCCAGTAAGATTAGGAGAGATGATGCTGTCAATATCGAGGAATGATATTCTGACAGATTGTGGCAAACATGGAGTCCGTATGAAAATAATTTCCTGGAAAAACATCATGATGGAAAAATGCGTGAGATTTTTTGTTTTAAAATGCAATCTGGATTGAATGATATATGCCAATTCTATCAACTGATTATTAACATGTAAGAAAACGGTCACACACAGCATCACTTTTTATAATGAAATGCATTGATGAAGTCTGAATGGGGCTCATGAGAAACAGAGACGGCCGCATTGTTTGGGCCTGATGTAGTTCGTGTGCTTACATTTTACCTCATTGTTACCACAGACTAATCGATAAAATGTGATGCTGTAGACATGTCCAAAAGCCTGTGTGTTTCAAGAGGTCTTTTCAACATTTGTATTGCAATGACAGGTCCACACTTAGTACTCTGTGTTATTAGACCTTTCCAGGAAATGTTTTACACACTTTGTTTGGTTCAAGAAATAAAAAACAACAGTTCGGAGGTTGTCATTACTTCTCTTTTGTTTGTTACCGAAGGCTCGCAGTTTTTCCATGTTAGCATATTTTGGGAACGCTAAACATAGGAGACAGTGTCCAGCAATGTGTGAAATTACCCCATCATTGGAGATGTACACGCATAAATCAAAAATACAACTTGGAGAAGATTATTGAAGTGGGATTTCATATTTTTATGGCTCAAGGGGGAAATGATCAATCCCCATTCCGGTTTTGTAAGCTTCTTTTTATTTTGTAGCAGGTTGTAATAAAAGGTTAGATCACCATTTTTGCAATCCTATCACGTTAGTAAAATACCCACTTTATTATAAAGACTTTGTACCTGAAAATAAAGCCCTGGCTTAGTCTTCTGCTGCTGAAGATCTGCTTCAAGGTTCAATATGTTGTGTGTTCTCAGAGGATTTCCTACAAACAGTTGGTAGTAGTAGACCTTGATTTCTATGATCACATAGAAAGAAATAATGTCTTCACCCATTTCTGAAAAGCTTGGCTTTACATTAGAATTGCTGCCATTTGTTAGGTGTATTATTGCATACCTATAGTAGTGGCTAGTGAATGTATATGTGTTATGGAACAATCTTAACAAAGAAACAAAAGAATCAAAGTCACTTAATATATTCAAAAAATTCATTAAATCAAGTGTATTAAATATGTATGAAACTGCAAATTAAGGTCGTCATCTGTGGTAAAGTTAAAAGTAGATCAGGAATTATGATAAATTGCTAAAGAGATTCAATGTGAATAGTAAAAAAAATACATTTTTTTTGTCAAAAAGACTGAAAAGCAAATATTTTGTCAAACAGAATGTGAAAAGTAAATATTTTGTCAAACAGAATGTGAAAAGTAAATATTTTTTGTCAAACAGACTGTGAAAAGTAAATTATTTTTGTCAAACAGAATGTGAAAAGTAAATATTTTTGTCAAATAGAATGTGAAAAGTAAATATTTTTGTTAAACAGACTGTGAAAAGTTAATATTTTTGTCAAATAGAATGTAAAAAGTAAGTATTTTTGTTAAAAAGGGGCAGAATATAAGATATAATTTTCTCTCTGCTCCTTTTCATTCAAGTTTTGTGTTGTCATGTAGACACTTCTGCTTGTGATTTTAAACGAATGAGATAAATAAATAAGACATGTAAGACTGTTGTGAGACGGTCAAGCTAATATTGAACTGAATCCTTGCAACAACCACTTTTCCTTGGCACTGTTGAGCAATCCTTGGGCATAGATTTCCAGCCAGCCAAGATTTGTCTCCAAAGGAATTTCTTAAACCAGGGACTCAAACAAATGTAATCACAGACTGTAGTTTGTGCCAATAAGACCTTGGAATTAAAAGGATTGATTCAGTCTTTTGAATTATGATACTGCCCAGATGTGAATGACTTTGTTGTTAGAGGCATGCACTAGAAAACCCTTCTTTGACTTGAGTATGTTTGTCGGTTTAGTCAAAAACATGATTCATATTTTTTTCTTTTTGGGTAGTGTGTCATAAATGATGAAGCATTATTGGCATAAACATTTCATTACATCATCAGTAGTCTTGTGCTTGAAGTGTTTTTCAAAGTTATGACGTATTTAAATGTTTTGAATTCATTATTTTATGATTTCTTGTATGTGAACTGAACAAAGAAATATATGCATCCTCTGTATTATAATTATTAGTCATATAAAAATGCAATGTCTCGGTATCCGGCTGATGATCTACAGTACATAATGAAAAGTACTAGCTGTTGCTGTTGGCAGATGCATATCTCTACAGTAATAGCACAGCTGAACCAACAACTTAAATTTCATCAGACAAAAGGAGGATCAGTTCAGTATCAGTTCATTTAGCTGAAAAAGGAAAGAACGTCCTTAGACTAAAGCAGGTGCAGTAGACGGTTTAGCACATGATGTCCGAGTGTGTATCATACATCAGATTAAAGGATCTTAAATAATGAATAGAACAGAATTTAGTACAACTACTGTTACTACTACATTGTTTGAGAACAGTATAAAGTGACATCTCGTGTGGTCTGCTTCTGCTTTCTGTCATCAGCAATCTGCTTTGAGGTGCAAAATCTATTTTAATCAAACAGCTTTGAAGTCAATGTAATGTCTAAATGTAATGATACTTGAAGTCATCATTGTAATAATTAAGAAGTATCGATTGTGTTCTTTCCATGTTTCAAGATAGTGCTAATCTCTGGAACTCTAGTCTTGATTTCTCTATTGTCTGTAAATTGTGTAAAGATGATTCTTCATGAAACTCAGTAGCAGTAGTTTCTGAAATACTCCGCTCATCTGGCTCAAACGGACATGATACAAAATAATTTATTATCGATATACAACTTTAGCTTAAATATCAGTCGGCATGCTTAAATATATTGTACCATAGCTGTTGCCTTTAATATACTCTGGTAAATCATACTGGCTGTAGATGTGCACCTTTCCTGAGACCAGGAGAATATGTAATTCCTAATGGATACATATACAGTGATTTTAATGCCGCCTTTAGGTAAATCATTACAGTATTTTACTAACTTCAGTTGGGCAGTGCTCATTGTTTGATCAGTAAATAATATAATCCTCTAATCTTGGGAGAAACTGTTTTGACTCTGCTCTTGATCCCCTGATAGGTGTTTTCTCTTGCACTGATTCAGATGCGCATCGTAATACTTTGCTACAAGTGTGCTGTGATTTTGCCCTAAACGTTTATTTCCCTACATGCCAGAGGAGATTTTATTTTATCCATATTATGCCTGTCAGACAGTATTTGTTGAGAGAGCCTATGCCAAGAAGTGACTCAGTTGGGTTTCACCAGCAACTCTGAGACAAGCTATTAAGTGATTTACTGACCCTCTGGTAGATATTAAGACGACATACAATCCTTGAGTTTCTTGTTCGAAAATATGGCACTGTCGAGGCAACAGGAACATCACGCAAGGCCCTCAGGGGAGCTGTCACAGAAAATTATTAATGGAGGTGAAGAGATGTAACATCGCAACAGGCACCATGTAAAGAGGCACACAGCCTAAATCTTTTAAACAATGAACGGGTTGGCGCCATTCCTCTATTGTCATTGAGCATGTAATATACACTCACTGGCCTCTTTATTAGGCACAACAGGACCTTAAACAGCCTTGATGTGGTGTTCTGCTGCTGGAGCCGATCTAACCTCAAGGCTGTTGGCTGTTCACAAAAGTTCTTTAAGTTAGGGTAGCCATCTTGTCATCTCAAACCAGTCTTGCTATTTACAGTATGTTCTTTTTACCTTTGCCACCACAAAACTACTACTCTTTGAATATTCTATTCTAACAGACCATTATCTCTCTCTCTCTCTCTCTCTCTCTCTCTCTCTCTCTCTCG
>JAVQKC010179646.1:0-19628 GCA_036025475.1 Philypnodon macrostomus
CCTGAGCCTCAACAGAAATGCTGTTCACACAAGTGTGGCTTCTACAGACATGCTTTAGAATGCTGATGACATCAGGCAGTGTCACAGTAACAGCCAATGAAATCGCAGGAAAAATTAACATTCCATTTCCATGTCAACGTGTGTTTCTGCCTGCAAAATAGGCCTAATCTATGGACATATGTGAACTTCAACATTAAAAAGCCAACATGTTGGTTATATTGTGTCAAACAAATGTGTATTAAATGTTAGATTACTCTCTGCTTTTAGTGAGACTTTCCCCGGTGTCGTCTCTTTATCAATATTGAGTTTTGTGGCTCGCATCAAACTGAATCAAAAGGTTTGGTAACACTAAAATTACTGCACACTATTTAGCAGTAATAGGGCATTAATGAATATGAAATTAGCAATATTTTCATGAAAAAGCTTTTTATAGATACATAATTAACACAGGATTAGAGTGTAACTATTAGTCTCAATAGACTAGGCTAAGTATTAATGAACTAGTAAGTAATAATTAACTAACCCCTAATAAGAAATGTCTTACTGAATCTAAATGAGGAAGTTCGAAGAATCAATTCTGACTGAGAACAGAAAATGGTTCAAAAGAAAAAGACAGAAACAAAGAGAGATGATCAAAGAATCAAGAAAAGACAGATGTCTACAAGCATGAGCCAACAACCTCTAGTTGTGGTTGTACAGCCTGAGAAGACACCTTAAACAAGATGGCTTGATTACTACAGATGATGAAAGGTGAAACACAGGCTGAATCCTGGTAAAATGGTGAAAAGGAAATACAATAAGATAAAAAATGAAAGAAAGCCAGTGTGGGGTTTAGACTGAGCTTTCCTTCTCAGCATGTGACAGGTAGTATACTGGGTTACATGGTACGAGTAGCAGAGGACTTTTAAAGTGATCCTGACCTGACTTTAGTAATGCACAGAGCAGAGGCCCCTGCCCCCCGAAGAAGATACTCCACAGCCTGATATGTGTACCAGCTTTATGTCAGGGTGTACCAGGCTAAGCCACTGCTTATTGGGTTGTGGAAGATAGACGCACAACCGAGTTTGTGTCATCACTGATAAATACCAATGTACAATGAGAAAATAAATAAATAAATAAATACAAATACATACAAAAAATACACATAAAATCAATAACTGATGTTTTCAAGCTGAAATCTCTAAGTCTGTTGAGATCTTTCTTCGGGCGACTTTTAACTTCGACATGCATTTTTCCATCAGCCGTTGGTTCAATTCCCCAAACCCCAATGGGCAGACGAAAACTTGAAAACCTGGAAACCTTGAAAACCTTCACCCCGATAAGGTAGCAGTTCAAGGAGGGGGCCTGAAAAAAAATTTACATTAGTTTTACACAAATTAATACAAAATAAATAACAGTAGGTTTCAATCTGTGGCTAATTTTTGTTAAAATTGGAAATATCCCGACAAAAAATGCACTAAAGCAGATTATGATTACCTTCTATACAGAGGTGGGAAGAGTAGCCTATAATTTTACTCAAGTAGGAGTACCGTTACTTCAAAATAATGTTACTCAAGTAAAAGTAAAAAGTATTAATTCATTATTATTACTTGAGTAAGAGTAGAACAGTGCTGGGCAAAAAACTACTCCAGTCCTGAGGAACTGTTTGGGTGTAATGTCAGATTATGTTTCTTTTTTTTATTAGAATGAATTAGATGAAAACATTTAAACAATAAACAGATTTTCACATTTTGCTAAAGATAAACTAAAACAGACAATTCTGATTTCAAATATGAAAGCACAAGGAACAACATTTCCACATCATCACATTTTTCACATAAAGCTATTCGCTCAGAGGTGGATAAAAGTACTCTTTATCCCAAATTTCACTCAAGTAAAAGTACAGTTACTTCAAAATAGTATTACTCAAGTAAAAGTAAAAATTATTGTGCAGTAAAGCTCCTCTTAAAGGTGCAATTTATCAAGTAAATGTAAATGAGTAAATAAAACTCATTACTACCCACCTCTGCTAGTATATATGTTATGGCTTAAACTAACTTGATCTTGGTGGCTGTGTCCTAAAGAGCAGTCACCCACAGGTTTCCTCAGTGTTGCAAGGATGGATCAAATGCAGATAATGAATACAGTGAATACATTTTCTTGTACTGCTCTAGTTTTTATGTGTTTTTATTGTATGTTTTAAACAGTTGTAAGTAGTAGGCTCCGACCCTTTCCAATTAATAGAAAATAGCTGCATATTCAATTTTGTGATAATCTATAGGAATTTATGATGAAGAGCGTGCATGTGATGATGAATGGTTACATCAGTGCTTCATTATAAAATGCACTTCATAGAAATACATGTACATCATCAAATATGATAGGAAGGCAAAGAATGGCTTTCATATAGTAGAATATATTATCCTTTGAACTTTACAATCCATTACATAGAGCAGTGATTCCCAAAGTAAGGTCCGGGGCCACCTGGGGGTCCGTGAAGGTCCTGCAGGGGGGCCCCCAAAGCCTCCACATTAAGTCCTCAAAAAGAAATTTATCTTGAAAATGTTTTAGCAGATATCACTTCAAGCAAGTTATAGTTTTAAATAGAAGTCTTGATGAAATACATGACTAGGATTTGTAATTTGATAGAAGATTTCAGGCTGCAGACATTTTTCAGATATTGAAGGGGGCCACGGCACTCTTGAGCACGGGAATTCTTGACATAGAAAAGGATTCAACTTCAATAATATCATGGTGATGTAGTTAAGTGATTATTAGGAACCCGGTTAGCAACACAAAACACAATGGAAAGTTAGCTTATTACATTGTTACTATATTGTTGACAGACACCTTATGCATTGTTGAGTTCTTGTTTAGTCCTATCATTGACCAATGGATGTCTAGAGCGTACATTTCTGTATATATTTGAATTCAGTTTCTGTTACATATTTGACATGACCCAAAAGTGTTTCCATGACAGAAATGTCCCATTTTTTTGGTCAAGAAATAAAAAATGTGGGGTGAAATTTCAATTGAATGTAATTTCAGAAATGGTTATCATTTCTACATTCATTGTGTGTTCCTGTTAACAGTTATGGTTGACTTGATCCTATTCCAACTATGGGTTTGGGTTGTGCAATTGTTAGTTAGTCTCAGGGCTGACACAGAGGCATTTCTCTCACATTCATTTACAAGGGGCAGTTTAGATTTACCAGAGAGGTCACTAACTACTTCTTCTACAACGTCTACTCTATAATTGTACTTTTTGACTTTTTCTTTGTAAGTTCACTGTTAGTGCAAGGTCACATAGTGGTCAGTCCTTGTCAGCACTCCTCCCCCGAGACCCCTGTACCTGGGTGAGCCACTTGTGATGACGCGGTGCTGGTAAATGAGTAATCTTCACCGCACTTTTCTCTCCATCAGGCCAGAAGAGCCCGCTTGCTTTCCCCCGTTCAGCCATTTTTCTCCTGCCTGGTCCTCTCTGCGCCCGGCGCCTGTCCTCGCAGAGATCTCTATCTGTTCTGATTTATCTCACACACAATCTGCACTCGCCTTCACTCCGCTCTTCACTTTGGAGCTTTCATTTTTATTTCAGGCCATGTTGTTTTTTCATCAGAAGGAAGGGACACAAGAATTGCCTTAATTTACTTTAGTAAATCTGTCCAACATTTATCTATTCAACCCAAATGGACTATTTTACATTGATACAATTTAAGATAGCTCAAATGCAATTTAGACTCTGTATTTCTTATAAATTGGCAAAATAGGGCACAAATAAATACAAATTGAACAAATTAATTTAAATAGACCTATGTACAATAAAAAATTATTACATGGGTCTATTAAATGCTGTTAAATACATTGGATTTATATAACACCTATATACCCTAAGTGCATTGCATTATTAATTAACTCTCCTCATCCAGTGGTGGTAAGCTGCTACTGTAGCCACAGCTGCCATGGGGCTTAATGACAGGTATTCTGCCCCAATGGCCCCTCTGACAAACACCAACCACCACCAGTCACTCAAAACAAAAACAGTATCTGCTCAGCCGGGATTCGAACCAGCGACCCTTGGGTTGCTGAGCACTGTGCCACTGGCCCTCCAAAGATGGAAGTTTGTAGATGTTGAAGGGCATTGAATGCATTTTATTTTAAGGGCCACATGAAATTTGCCACACGTGTCTCCGTGGGTCACACTTTGGGCACCCTTGCTTTACAAAATGTACTTATAAGACCTCAAAATGTGTTCAGTAATTTCAGCAAAAGTACTAATCTGTCCTAATATTGCACTCTTTCTCCTCTTGTTCTATTTTTGGACCAGAATATGTGAAAATGAGTACACAGCGTTCATGGCGATAATGAAATACGCTGCGTGAGGAGGAGAGCAATCGAGGTCCAAATTTGAAAGTTGATGTGTTAAATCCTGACGAAAAACGAGACGCGATGGAGGGTGAAATTAATAAAAGGAATGTGCCATTAAAAGTGATATATAATTGAATTTACAGCACGGATATGACTTTTTCACTGAAATATAAAATGTGTAATCATGTGCAAATAGTGCATCCCTTTGAACAATACAATCTCAATGTAAGTTTAATGGGTTTTTGACGATTGTGTAAATTCATATGGCAAAATCACTTAGAGATGCATATACAGTATATTTGAGTTTGGATGAGCAGTGGTTTAATCAATAATACAATACATGTAATAAAAATGTTCCCTTGTTCTGTCAGACAAGATTTTTTCTATTTGTTGCATACTGATCAAGCATGCATAAGCATATAAAGCCTGACTATTAAATACAACTGAAGTTCAATGAGGAAACCAATTGCCCCAAGTTAGTGTCTGAACAGGCATATTTTATTCATGACTTATATAAAACACTATCTAATTTGTTTCGACTACTGATTAGTAAACAGGATTATTTCTTGACTTTCATTATTTGATCAATTTCCCATAACAAATGTAGTCCATCTTTTAGTATAAGATGGACTATTGGGGTTTTACAGTGTGGCATCACTAATTGTGGGTTTGTAGAAATGGCTGTCTGTCAGCGTGCGCACACATCTGTACCCCTCTAAAACCCATAGTTGCTTGGATAGCTGCTAACCAATGGAGTGAGGCAGAAAACGATGAATGTTATTCTTGACACGTGGTAATTGGTAGTGTATGAGTATAATGCCTTTCAGTGGTACCAGTGCTCAATAGTATGCAATTATGCTGTAAAGAAAGCACAATTCATGTCCATCCTACAACTACGGTAACTATTGGAGATATTGTGCCTTGTGTATGAATTGTGCTATACAAATAAACTTGCCTTGCCTTGCCTTGTATGTGAATGCATGGGATAATCATCATCACTTCATTTTAACTGAAAAAAAAAATTGTGATCTATTTTTCAGTGTATATTATTTAAACAGAATAAAATATAAATAAATGAATCAAACATTTCAAATACATAAAAGAAAAACCTATAAGCTCATAGTGACAACCCTCCCCCAACCCCCTTAAATTGCCATATATTAAAATTAATGAATTAATTAAAAAAGTGTTTGGCAAAATACACTCTAAATACACTCTATTTACAGCAAGCAAGTTTAGACAAAGTACTGTACATCCAATGAGTGGGAGTGGAAACATCCAATCAACTAAATTTCTCATTATATTAAAAAAACAACCCCCCCCCCCCCCAAAAAAAAAACACATCTTTTTAACACGTTACTTCGTGTGATGATAGTGCCAGCAACAGCTATTCTTATTTTTCATAGTTTGAATGTGACGTCTATTCAACCAAATTACACCTTTTCTGAGACTTTCCAAATTATTATTCAGTTGCGTTATAATCTGTCAGCTACGGTATATGCAATCTCATGGACACGGACAGTCATGGTTTAAAGTATTTAGTGAAAACCTCCCTCATCCTATTTAAAACGTGATCTTCAGCAAACATCACATAACTTCAAACCTCCCCGTACTGTCCTCCGGTCACGCCCTTCCCTCCTATACTCCTAAGAAAATGCACATCACCGCTTCTATTTGTGAAAACCGTCGTCAATGTTTGCCTCCATCCTTTCTGCGCGCGTTCCCTCCTCCTTCCTACCTCCTCGCTCCCTCTCCTCGCTCTCTCACTCCAGCTCTCTCGCAGACACACACTCAAACACGTTCCTGTCTCCTCTCTGCCCTGTGGACCATCGTCAGTGCGTTTCAAAGATCCCTGTGTGTCCAACCCACTGCCGTATCTTTGCCTTCACTTCTACCGGACTCTTGATTTGTTACTCTTCTTTTTCTGGAGTCTACAAAGAGGAGGAGTGGTGATCGGGAAAAACTAAAAAAAAAACAGTGCTCGGCAGGAAAGGAAGGATGTGCTGGTTGCTGCAGCTTCTGATTCAATTAGCATGAATTTCAGCGCGGAGCCAGTCGCGGCAGCAGCATCGGCAGACTCTCACGGTGAGCCAGCGGCGGCACACACAACGGGGAGAGGAGCAGAAGGACAGCAGCCCAGTGAGGGAGCTCCGCGGTGAGGACCAGTGCTTCTTTCCTCTGCCTCCCACCCTACGGATCATTCAAAGGGGCAGGCAAAAATAGGATATCTGCCAGGGAAGTGCATTCACAAAGTCTAAACGCCATCGGAGTACTGCTTTTGCAAGAACGGGACTGTCCACATTGGATTTGATATAAACCTTCATTTCTGGGGGCGAGATTTTCATTGCCGACCATTTTAGCCCCTTTACAGTTTTCCCAATTTGAGCTTTCTCCAGACTGAACGGACTTCTACAGGGATCCCGAGACCCGTAGACAGGATTTGGACTGCTCTTTCGTCACGGCACCCCCCCACGCCTTTGCACTCCTCTTGGCATCTTCACTTGTGTTTTCCTGTTTCAAATAAGGAATAGTGGTTTGTCGTGTCCCAGGATTATAGGTTGTTCGAAAATTCGGTTAAGTTGTAAACAAGCTATTTGGTGGCGGAGCTAAAATGGAGTCTGGTGACTTATTTTGTGCTGAGAAGCTGTGAATGTTGAAAACGGGGTGCTGAGGAAGTTGTCAATACATTGCAAAAAAATAGGGAGGTGGTTCTTTTGATGCGTTCCCATCAAAGCTTGTGGATAACGAAACTACTCTAGACTCTTGGAGGATTTTTGGGTCTATTTCTTCACTGGAAGGATTTTGTTTTTTAGCGTTCTTTTTGGAATTTTACCGGATCTTTTTCTTGGCTTACTTTTTTTGTATATATTTTTTTTTGCCTTACCCCACGCTGGAAAGCAAGGGGGGTCATGGGCGCCGGATTCCTCTGAGATGTTCACTTCCTGTTTGTGTCGTCTGAGGGGGAGGGGCCTCCTTCTCTTCATTTTAGGCCCCGCCCCCATGGAGAATGAGGTGGAAGTGGAGGAATTGGATGGAGGTTTACAACAAAAACAGGGTGGCCAAGGGGCAGCGTCGCCGGCGGTGTGGGCCAGCCCAGCGTTCCTGTTCCGGCTAGTGCTCTCACTGGCCCTGCTGGTTTTCCCGTGCCCCGCAGTAGCCGCCCGCGTGTCCTCCTCCCTCAGTACCACCCACCACGTCCACCACTTCCACAACAAGCATGGCACCGTGCCCATAGCTATCAACCGGATGCCCTTCCTCACACGTGGGGGCCATGGTAAGAGCTTGCGTTATCGTTGCTATGTTTTGGGGATTCTTTGATGGAGTGGTTCTCAAGCTCTGGTACTACTTCTAGTAGACGCATATATTTTTTTCTGAAAATAAATACTTGACACCCACTTTGGGAACAACGTAAGTAGACCAAAACACCTGTAATGTTGTGACAGAGGGGTAAAATGACCCTCCCAGGAATCAAACTAACTTTTTAAGAAGGAGAAAAAAGACATCGTAGGTGTTGGGGTCTATGTAAATCTTGAAGGTCCAAATGACCCACTAGTATTTTTTGTTATCTAAAGGCTCAAAGAGGGTTATTTTCTTCAAGGCCTTGATTTATGGTTGCATTGAGTTCCAACTTCAGCACATAACCCTGGCCAATTGTTTTATCCATCTGTTGATCTATTGAGGTTTGGGCTAGTGACCCGCTCCCTATAGACCACGGTTTTGACACATGTCCCATATTGGCGGATCATGTTACCAAACCCTGTTCCCATATGGGATTTTTATATTTTTGCATCATATCCCGAATCCAGCTGCCTCTTCAAGCATTGCAGCCATCTTCTTCTGAACTGTGGCCAATTCAGAATCATGTAATCACCGCCCACACTGCAATTCCTGATGACTGTCACCGACATAGAGGGGTCGTAGCTGCCTGGTGTGATGCTAAACCTCGCATTTCTGTATAGTACATTGTGTGCGGAAGAAAATCCATTGATAATTGCTTGAGCGAGGGTTATTTTGTCCTACTTTCTGTGCTGAGTGGTGATGCATGGGTTTGCTGTGAGCTCTGTAAGCTGTGATGGACTAGGCAGAGTTTTTCACAGTGATGATGATGATGATTCCTTTGATGTTCCGCAAGATTTTTGATCCCTCTTCATCTTCTATACATTCACTTAGTTGTATTTAACATCGGGACAGCGCACATCAATTCTTCATGTTGTCATTTGCAAACACTTTCCAACCTATTCGCGCTATTATGTGCTCTCCGGTGAACATGTGATCGTGTATCAATCAATCAACAGTAATCAATAGCTAAAGCGGTTAGCTACACAAATTCAGCTCACTCCCTTATTCCTCCACTGCATTGGATTTCTCCTTATCCATATTCTACAGCCTGCACATGCCTACATGCACACTATCCCAGACCAAGACCACTGTAGTCAGATATCTAGCCCACGGAACAGAAGCCAAGACAAGACCAAGACTTATGGCCCTTTTCCACTAGCTCTACTCGACTCTACTTAACAGAGCTCGTGTCTGTGACGTCATATATACGTGACATAAACAAACAATAGAGGATGGGAGGCAATGGTGCCCTTTATTCTGGCTTTGTGGCTAAATACTGTTGACCAGACCGCGTTTAGACGTCACATTTTTGTATCGGCTCACTTGGGACCAGGGCCAAGATACTAATAAGTTGAGTCGGGTCGAGTAGCGCTAGTGGAAAATGGCCATTAGAGGCCGAGATCAGTTCAAGACCAGACAAGATTAAAGCTAAATAAAACATAAGGACACACCCATGTTAATGTTTTATGATAAGCAAATCATTGGAATAATGGCATAAAAGTAATTAAGGGGTTTTAAATCCCAATAACAATTTGTAGGACAAGTCTCCGAGACCGATATGCAAAAAAACGCTGATGTTTGAGACCAAGACCATGACTGGTGTTGGCCAGTGCAACACAAATGTAATCCTGTTTCAATCACCTAACAGTAATCAATAGCTAAAGCAGTCCCGGTGAGCTACAGAAATGATCTTGCTCTACTACAATGGATTTCTCCTCATCCATATTCTGCAGCCTGCACATGCCTACATGCTCACACAGTTCAAATGTGAGCCGGCACACAAATGAGGGCTAACCCGTGCAGAGGAGACAGGAAGGGCCGTTGCCTCCGTCAATGACAAATTCATGAGTCTGTCTGTAATGGTGCTCAGCGGAGCATGATGACCGGCAATATCCAGGAATTGATTTGACTTTAGTTTTTCAGGGCTCTTCCAGTCTCCCATTTGGTTTAATTATTTATAAAATAATATTGATGTCACGTTGAGTTTGGGTTATGAAGTAGTCTATTATAAATTAGCTGTTGGGAAATCATTCGCTAGGATTGACTTGCATTAATAAGGGCTTGATTTTAGGTGAGATCATGACGCCAACATTCAAACAGTTTTTTCAACTGACTATTTTTACTGCTTTGTCATTCTATTTAATATAGATATTGGTATAGACTTTACTGTATTGAATTTACTGTATCTCATTTTTTGTGTAAAGTTCACTATCAAACAATCTATGTAGTCATTTAAGATCTGATGCAAAAGCATTAGTAGATTTGATCCCAAGGGTGTAAAAACGACCCCATCAGTTTAACATTTCAAATCCATTGCCCCATTGTAAAAATGATTTCATGAACACACTTGATTGAAGCATTTTGAGGGCATTTTTAGTTAGTCGGTTTATTTTAAATGAATATGATTGTGATTCTGAGCTGGGTATTGAAGTGATATGAATACAAAACCTAATAAAACGTTGAACTTTTTAATTATTTATTTGTTTTGTTTCGTGTTGTTAGGCCCAGTAATTGCAGGATTGCTAAGCATAAAATACACCAAAGCATCTGAATTTTGTCAAATTTTGTGCATTCCACCAAGGCCATCTTGGATCACAGTTTCACATGAAGAACAACTGTGCCATGTTTCATGCTTGTATCACAAAGTGCACACTTTTTCATGTATCCACCCGCTACCAGGAAGTGTGAGAATGAAAAGCACAGATGTAGGGCTGGCTTTTAATTCTTTGAACTACAAAAAAATCAAATAGCTGAGAATAAGCTAAGAAAAACATCAGAATACTCACATTATTCTTGATAGATTGTAATTCTTGATAATGGATGGATCCACCAATCAATAACACTCCTATCCTGTGGAAGCATGTGATTGGTTAAGAAAAATTGACCCTGGCTCTAAAACAAAAGAAAAAACACAGATGGTCTCAGAGTCTCACTCTTACTCAGATGACTTCCAGTATGTTGTACTATTGATTGAGTAATTATTTATCCTCAAATACAAAGTCAAAATAACAGATAGTGTAGCTTTAACTTTAACTAACACAGGGATGACTTCCACAATTTACAAAATAGATTATTGATGTACATAACTACTGGTCAACCTAATGTGGTGCAATAGTTTTTTATATGTACTATTAAAGCTTCCCTACCTGATTTATTTATCTATTTTCTGTCACCTGTGGGCTGTGTTACAAGGTTTTTGTTTTAGCGCGTGGCAATTTACTGTTTAACCAATCACACGCTTCCAAATGACTGGAGCACTCTGATTGGTTAAAGGGGTACTATGCAACTTTTCACTGTTTTGGTCACCTTTCTCCTTCACAGAGCACCCCCTACAGTTTCAGAGAATACCACTGTCCACAGAAAAAACCCAAAGAAGACTTTATATATAGACTCTAGACGATCATAAAGCTGCTGTTCAACACAAAAACACCCAGTCTGCATCAGTTTGGCATATCTCTGTAAAAGCCTGTTTAAAAGCAATTTGTGGCTTGACCCGAGACATCCAGGGATATTCCTCCTAGCAAGGAAGGTTCATTCACCCCACAACAACTCATTTAGCATCACATTTTGTTAAGGTAAAATGTTAGGGAGCTGATGTTTTATTTCAAAATTCACAGCTTTACCACAGCTAGAAGAATTAAAAGTCAACTCCAAGATCTCTGCTATGTTATGCTCATAAATCCTGGCTTGTGCACGTACTTCCTTGTTTGTGTGAGACCGTGATAGAGGGTTGCGAAGGAGAGGAATCAGGAAAGGGGAGTGTATCATTCAGAATTCAGATTTTGTTTAAGCCTATTGCAAGAACCAAATTTTGGAATATTTCAAATTCTCCTTTAATATTCCTGCTTCTTGGTTCTTAGATTGACCAATAACCTTGCTCAGGATCAGCAGTAGCCATGACCTAAAAAAATATCTTGTTTGTTCTCCAACATATTACAGCTGCATGAAGCAAGGAGATACAAATACATAAAAAGCCTTTCTCTTTTCTCTCTCTTGTATTGATTTCCTATCCAGTAGCAGGGCTGGCTGTCAGCTCGGGTTTGAATGCAACAATAAACAAGGCTGTACTATTCTGCTTTCACGATATCCCTGTCACACTCAGAGCGGGAGATGAAATACCCGACATAGCAGTGATATATCAAAACATCATGTGCGTTTTGATGCTAAAAATGCCTTCGTCTGTTGTTGGATTGTCATCGTCCAAATTGTTGTAGGGAGACTATTGTTAAATTTGAGGCAGCAGTGGGTATGCGCTCGCCCCGCAATCAGAAGGTCGCCAGCTCAAGTCCCCGTCCGAGTGCATACACGCGTTGTGTCCCTGGGACACTTAACCCACATTGCATATGCATGAATGTGTTTGTGTTCGGTGGTGGTCGGAGGGGCTGTCTGTGCAAACTGGCAGCCACGCTTCCATCAGTTGTGGCTACACAAGTAGCTTACCACCAGTGTGGGATTGTAGTGTGAATGAATAATGGACTCAAAATGTGAGCGCTTTGAGAAAGCCTTGGGCATTGTAAAAGCATAATATAATATAAATCCATTATTATTTTCATCAGAACTGTATATATGGAAAACTGTAACATTACCACAAATCAAAGGACATTACTTTGCCAAACTTTGTATGTTGCCAATACAACAACTTTGCACCAGTAAACAAGATCGAAAATGTCCTATCAGTGTGGCTCTCCCGCTAAGATAAGAAAATCTTAGCAATTTAGTTTAAAAGGGCATTCATAATCAATTTCTTATAAAATGAATGGTTTCCAGTGCATTTAGTGATAGAATGTGATAATGCAAGTAAAAACTCGAAGCAATTTAGTGCTCATATATGCAGAAGAGGGTAGTTACATTTACTCAGTTACATTAACTTTTTGAATAAATTGTACTTCTAAAAGGAGCTTTACTGCACAATACTTTTACTTTGATTAATAGTAGTTTTGAAGTAACTGTCCTCTTACTTGAGTAAAATGTTGCAAATCTAAAAAGAGTAAGAGTACTTTTACCACCTCTGGAGATGTGGAAATGCTGTTCCTTGTGCCTAAATTTTCAAAAATAGAATTTATCTTTTAAAAATATAACATTCAGTATATCAATTACTCCGTATTTTCACCCAGTACTTTTTACTTTTATCTCGAGTAATTTTATTTTGACGTAACAGTACTCTTGAGTAAAATCACTGGCTACTCTACACACCTGTTTATATGGCACATTTACTACTTTCAACTTTCATTACAGAATTAACAACATGTTTTTTTCCGTCCCACACATTTCAAAATCACATAAAAACTCCATTGGTCAAATTTAATTAAAAAAAAGATTATTCAAATGTTTGAGAGCCCCACTAAAAACTAATAGCCCCCACCCTATATATATCAGCATGTATAAATGTTTGATGGTGGTCATCTGTAAATATAATTCCTAGTTGCAGGTTTGACACTATGTGGGAGCATTTTCCCACTTTAAGTTTAGCCAGCGTCACGCGTTCCCTCTTCTACGCACCTGCACCACCTTCCTGAGTGTGCAACCAGGATGACTTGCAATTTTAAGCTTTAGCAGCAGTTCTCAAAATGTGGTTGAGGGCCCTAAAGAGGGTCACAAGTGTGATTTGTAAAGCTTATTTGAGGACTAAATGCCATTAATCCGCTACACATGCCAAGCTACAGTTAAAAAGCCTGCAATGGCAATTAAAAAAATTTAAATAATACAAAAAATACAAAAAATACCAAACAATTAAATAAATAAATGAATAATAATAATCAAGATGTCTATTGTAGTTAATAGTCTATTAAATATTTTGATTTCATGTGTGTCCTAACCTTTTGGCCTGGTTTCGTAATTTTTAGAGTCATCAAACTGGTCACCCTATATTTGAACTTCCTACAAGGAAGGGCAAAAAAGTTGAACATGGATTACCACAAAAGGAGATGTTTTTTATGATAAAAAAAATGGTAACAATAGCATTACTCTGGGAATACTAAGGTTAGCGCTCTGTGCATAGGGAGAAGCTTCATTCATGTATACGTGCCGAGCTTAGCAACGAAACCGCAACAGCCCAACAAGCGGCCATTGTTTTCCCAATGGAAGCTCGGCGTACACAAATCCAACATAAAATAACATAGAGGCAAAAAAAAGATATCAATGTCTAGGTTTGTGAGAAAAGAGGTTGGGGAAGAGTGAGATGCTCTGAATGAATAGGTATGTTAATGAAACACCGGGCGGGCCTGTACAGGGATGTCAACGGGGAATTTAGACGTGAAGGTCAGAAAAACGGGAGTAAACAATGCCTGTCCAATTACGTCAAGGGCAAAGGCTAAGGCTCTTTGATTTCCACTGACTAGAGACATCTGCATTCGGCAACAGCAAGCGTATAATTAAAAAAACACATTCAAATACAATGCACGGTGGCTTTACAATGCATACGGCAGTAAATATATCAAATCAATGTATTGTTTCCTAGCATTATGACTTGTTCAATTAGTTATAGGATTCTAAAATATATATATTACTTGACTTTCCAACTTGATTTCAATTCCTTGCCTTGACACTATGTAGAAAAATGTCGCTCTTTACTGTATATCATATATAATACATAATCATATAATATTTAAGTATGGTTTACAATCTGAAATTCTTAACCATTCAACTTGGCAGCAAAAAGCTAAATTTAAAACTAACTAAATCTATTTTATAGGCCTAAATAGAGAAAATTATATTGCTGACATAAATTAATCTAGCCAGAGGGTAAAAGTCTTTGTGATGGTCCCATGCTCGCATCAATGCAGATTGGTTGTGTCAGGAAGGGCATCTGATGTTAAAACCAAATCAGTATGCTAATCACTGCATGCTAGGAGTCAGGTGATTTGCTGTGATGATCCCAGAAGTGTCATTATTCTACACAAGGGCACAGCCAGCTTACAGACCTGGACGTTGTAATTACGTTTACTTGGTTACAAAGGCTGTTTTTCCTCAACAAACAAAGAGAATTAGAAGTTTGTTTCGGTGCCGAGTTCAGAGGTGCAGTGATAATATGAATATTACATTATGTGATTATGTGAGGTGATGAGGTCAGCGCTCTCTCATTTCCCGTGTTCGCCCCGCTCCTACAAACAGAGCAGAGGTGAGGGCCGCCTTAGGTTTCCGTAGTGACCAATTATAATGCACAGGTCACGGGGTGAGACATGGTCATCATTCTTCAAGTTCTACTGTGAAAAGAAAATTGCAATCTCTGTGTGGTTTTCTCTCTAATATTTTATGTACTATAAAGTGTTTTTGCTGTGATATTCTGTATGTGAATGGTTCTGTGACATTGTACATTGAATTAACAAGTTCCTTTCAAATCATCTGAATCACATGCAGTAGGAGATATACAGCCCTCCATTTATTTAAGTTTGGGAGTGGTACGATAGAGTAACCCCTGTGAAGCATCTAAGCACCACTGAGTAACCAGAATTCTATTGAAATCAACTAAAACATACAATACAATCACTCACTCTCAAAGATCGGTGACTTTAAAGTGAAAGAATGAGAGAGTTTTTTTTTTGTATGGTGGGAGAAAAGCTGGAGAGAACGCATTAACACAGGACATGCAGATTCTACTCATAGATTTGTGTGCCGCCTTGTTGAGAGTTCACCAATCAAGTACAGTGTTTTTTTACCAAATTTGATGCATTTTTTTTGTATGATATAATAGAACTAAATAGGGGATAAAACCTAGTCTAACTAACTAATGACCAAACCAGTTCTAATTTGAGAGCATTAATGCCATACACACACTCATTGATACTGCAATCCTGAAATTATGGCAAATAACTATATTATGCAGCTTATAGTATTGATGCATTCAAAGTCCCAGAACCACTAAAGATACAGAGCAGTAGAGCAGTACGATCTGTTGGAACATCTCCATCTCAAACATCACAGATTGGTTTGAAGGAACATAATCTCCTAATCCCTCCGGCCCAATGCAGAGGAGCTCAGGTGTGGATTAGAGCATTTCACTTCTTTTGTCTCACCATCAATCCACTCTCCAGAAAGAATATGTGACTGTAAACTATTAATGTGATGACAGATGAACTGTGAACAATTATATCAGGCACCAGCCAAAGATGGTGTGACACTGCTGATGCAAGTGGCAATCACACATGTAAATTTAGTACAGTGTAAACCAAAATATTCAGGCACCATTCTCTAGATCTTGAGCTAGGATCTTGGTGGGGATGTACCTAGGTGGTGGATTATCCTATTGTACATGGTGGATGACGAAAACCCACCCAAACTCGGGGAGAAATATACACACTGTCCAGTCTTCATTGCCCAGTCTGGGAATCGAACCCAGGACCTTCTTTCTGTAAGGCGCCACCCTGCTGCCTACTAGTAAAACCGAATGGATAGTGGCACATGGTAGCCAATATAAGACTGTTGTGAGTGCTTGTATGTGTGAAATGTGCATGAAAACAGCCTTTTACCATGGCACAGGGATATAACGTATTCACGCTATAGTTGCTATGTACAGCAGAGCAAGGGTGAAAGTGAGGTTCTGCTGAGCTGGCACAAAGCAAAGCAAGATACCGTCTAACACAAGTAAACAATGAGGAAAAGGTGTTTGGCGCAATCCTCATGAATTATTAAAAATAGGAAAGAATCTGTACTGTATTGTAGACTGTGCCAGACCTGCTGTTGGCTAATGCATTTCTGTCTCTCCATAAAGGTAAAAAAGCAAGTCAATGGTAGATAATTATCGTAGCCTTTTTGCATTACAGCTACACAAGGGTATTCTGGCCTATAAACTGCCCATAGTGAATTAATGTGAGCAAATGGTTATCTGTCATTTTGTATTGTTAGGATCTTTCTGTGTGGAGTTTGTCTTGTGGCTGCGTAGGTTTCCTCCGGGTGCTACCATTAAAAAGATGAGATAATTGTGATATTCCCATATATTGTGACAGAGTATAAAAAGATAACCCATTCATTCGAATACAGTTCAGAAAATATATTAGTTACTTTACATACATTACTCATATATCATATCACGTGGAATATATTGATTTTTGCAGTATTGGCATATTGTGATATTTTTGGTATTGTGAGCCATATATCATATCAAAACAGGAGGTACCCTGTGAAGACTAACCCCCCCTTCTACTTATCAACAGAATTCATTTTTCACACAGAAAACCTAAATGCAAGACTATTTCCCCATATTTACTCAAAGTAATAATGACACATTCGCAGGTCATTCGCACATACAAATCTATGCTTTCGCTGCAAAAATATACGGGCCACTTCTAAAGCAAGCCCTATATATCGCTTCATAAGGCTTTGGCAGCTTATAGAGGCTTTGAAGACAATCCCCCACAAAGCCCTAACTCAGTGTGCAAAACTGTTGTGTTTTTTTTCTCTCTTCAAATCTTCTATACATTTGAGTGAGGGTCAGTTATCTGTAGCGTAGACGCTCCAATCAGTGTACGCCTGTGACTCAGGCCGACATCTGAATAGACAGTAATGAAGTGCTATACATTTAGACCGCTGCAATCGGTCGGCATCTGAAATCTGTCAGTAAGATCACTCTAGAATCGTCTTCAGCCATCGTCGACCATGATTCTAACAAAAGGCATGCTTAATGAAAGAGAAGAAAGCCAATGCTGGATTTTCAAGGGTCAAATGTTTTTTTCATATCAATTCAATTTGGAGTTTTAGGGGATTGGTTTTGCCAGTTTTGTCTTCAATGAATTTCTGTCAAATGTCACGCTTGACAAAAATACACTGTTGACATTGAGAAACGGTTGAAAACAGATGTGCTGCCATCATTTAATGTGTGGTACAACCTGAGCTAAGAACAAGCTAATATTATTACTCATTCATTTTTCTGATTTGCTTAAATGTGAGCGTCAACAGTGGCTGTAGTTAAAGGTTCCAGCCATTATATTGTTATAATTTAGATTCATGCAAGCATCTAGGGCTACAGTATTCAGGCACATAGAAGTAGCATATTAAAGGTGTAGTCCATATGTTTTCTAGAGGCCAGGGGAGGGAGTGAAATAATAATTGTGAAAGATTGCCTGCTTTTTTACCTATCATAAAGCCCTAGATGTATTTCTTGAAGCCAAGTACTAAGCATAAGTGTTAAACATGTTATATTTGATTGTTGGGAGATGGCTGGAACATATGCCAGTAACTATATTGCTGAGGTGACACAAAGACATGCACTGACAACCAACCAGTTAATCAGACATTTGATTTACTAGCAAAAGAGGTAAAGCCACCAATTCACACTGACATGTGTTCGGCAATGGAGGGGAAAGGAGAGAACCCACAGTAACACAGAGACGACTCCAAACATGATGGAGGCAAAAAATATATACATTGTCCATTGGAATTCCCCTCCTATATGCTGCCAAACATTTCCTGGAGTCACCGTCTAGTTGTTTGTGGTTATGCAACATCTTATATATGCTTTGATTCTGGTCCATTTGAATAGACTAATCACAGCTCACCACATGTCTGCAGTGCTGAAATCAACCATGCTCTGTGCGGCATATATTTGTGGTATGGCAGTATGTGTGTGTGTGTCCATGTCTGGGTGGGTGCGTGCCCGTGAGCCATAGTACTGCGGCCCCGGCAGGACTTCATCCAGACACTGGGAGCATAATAATGACAGTGTGGAGGAGAGAGAGGGGCAGACAAGGGCTGAGTGGAGAATCACAGAGACCTGATGTGCTTAAAACTCAGGGGTAGGTTGAGGGCGGTGGTGACAGCTTAATGGATCACAGGGGCTGCCTTTTTCATAGTCCACTGTAAGACATCAGTAGAGCACTTCCAGAAGGCAGGTGGAGCAGGTGGAGCAGGTGAGGAGATGTTCCCGAGCTTAAGGGAATGACAAGAAGTCCGACCAGTGTGCTACAAAATTTGACAATGACGCTTTTATGAATGACTGGGACATATCCGAGGCCTTAGATGGGGTATGCCCTGGACAGTGTACAGTTAGTTGCAGGGCTGACACCAGGGCTGTACTGTTTTGAATATTTTGTTTTGTGCAGAGGATATTAAATTGCCAAAAACCTTTGAAATTTGCTAATGGCGACAATTAAAATGTAACTCACATACATTCACTTTACCAACTCTCCTGACACATACGTAATCTTAATGGTAGGAAGCAGGAGATAACCCATGGTAACACAGTGAGGACATGTAGACTCCATTCAGAGAGTCAGGAGCACTAACTACCTCCTTGATCCCCAGTTTAGAAGCAATTAAATGCAGATAAACCAGTTAGTATGCTCGAAATGTAACATTAACTATTTCACCACCAAATAATGTTATTCATATTCTGGGAATTGCTGCATATTTACTTACTTCAGTAAAGACTGGACCAATCTCAATGAAAGCCAGATGGATAAAACAATAGAATTTGTATCTGCTGTGGAGGAGCAGTATAGAATGGCCACAGTTGACACAAGGCTTGACTGGTAAAAGGCTTCACATTGCAAACCCATTTCTCTTTGGATATTGCATAAATCAAAGTCATATCAAAACATGATATAATCTGGCCTGCTCAATTATTATATGGACGATATTATGGAATCACATTACTCTGCGTCCGCAGATCCTAGCTGTGAACGCTATAACTCAAAAAGAAATTGCGGGATCAGTTGAAACATTTGCACACAGGTACATACCATAAAGACGCCGAATTGTAACAAATTTGGGTACTTCTACAATGAAAATTAATTAAGTCATTAATTAATTACGGGCCAAAACTTTGAATGCAATAACTCAAAAAGTCTTTGCTGGATCTTTTTCAACTTCTTTTTCAAGGTCTCTATAGCGCCCCCATGTTTATGACCCCTATGGGACCCTGGACACACTGACTTTGGCAGAGAGCAATGAAACTTGGTACAGTGATTCTCCACAGTGTACCCAACATAAAATATTATTATGACCCCGCCCTA
>JAVQKC010179651.1:0-18319 GCA_036025475.1 Philypnodon macrostomus
GTTATGTTATACAGATGATGATTTAGGTTACCTGGGTAACACTAATGTAGCCCAAATAATATAATAGCCCACATCTATTTGGCAGTATTCATTAACAGATGTACAAATGAGCTTTTTTACATTCATAACTTATTTTAAAATGTTACCAATACCAGAATTGGACTTGTAAAGATTCATTCTGTCTTCCTATAACACTGTTTAGTCGATTGTTTTATAAGACAGGAGTGTTTGTTTACCTGTTTTACATGTTTCCACTACTTCCTGTAGTCATCGTCAGAAGCGTCACATGATGTTCCTGTGAAAAATGCCAGGGTCATCCGTGCTGAAATCGAGATCAGGAAACGTGCACCAAGGACCATGAACCGGGATGAAGGAGCGCACACTCGGTCAGACAGTAGGGGGTGTACGCGTTTACCTACTGTCTGATGACTACATGAAGTAGTGGAAACATGTAAAGCAGGTAAACACTCCTGTCTTATCAAAACAATCTACTAAACTGAACTGGACTGCTGACTACTATTTTGAAGTACAATACCCTTACCTGAGTACAGTTTTTGACTCCTCTTTCCACCTTAAATGTTTTTGAAAAGGCACCATTTCTCAGCAGTGATTGTGAACAGCTCTAACTGGTGTTGCCGGGTGTGAGAAAGTGTTGCTGGGATATTTCGCCACACGTAGGGCAGGCCAATTGTGTGTACCTCGCCGACTCTGCAGGGATTAGTGGTCCCATTAAGTGGCGATGAGCTGCTGTGGGGGGTCTCCATGGCTGGCTGCTCATTATAAAGCCACTGGCAGCTGGTCTTATCACAGCTCTGTACTGTACCATCAGCACCTCAGAGCGCCCACAGAGCCAGCCCGGGACCCCGGCCTGAACTCAGCCAAGAAACTTACAGAAGTTTAATTGCAAGGTTATGGAATGGGAAGAACAAACACATTTCTTCGTTAAAGGTTCCGGTCCCTTTTTTAGTGATGGAACAAAATGAACAAATCAGGTTGATGTAGTGGGCATATGTAGTGACCAAATATGATGATTTAGTACCATATTATTTCAATGGTTTCTATGGTCTCTATTACGGTCTGGCTTTATCACTGTACCCAAATTTCAATATGTTTTTTGAATCCATTTGACAAATTGAGTTAAGGGTTTAGTTTTGTGGTAGACAGCCTGTTAGCTAACATAACTGAACCAGGTCTAAACCAAGAATAGACCAGTACATAACACAGTTCTGCTCTGATTGGTTAAAACGTCCTTTTATTAAATGGTGACTTGCATGTGGTCATCCAATGTAATTCACATGAACGTACATGATCCTTCTAATGAATTTTCTGTGCAAACCCTTATAAATGTTTTAGCGTAAACAGACAATCTGGCCAGTCAGGTTTTCACCCATGAACCTGGGAACAAGTGGCCACTTTTATTACTGCTGTTATGTTATATATTCTTATAGCCTATTACTGTTGAGATTTTACAGAATGGCACTAATCTATTGAAATTAGTCAACACATAGAAACAGACGAAGGAGGACTAATTACTCAGCCATAATTAGTTTATTATACAGCCATATATATGATAGACATCCAGATACTCTTGCTCAGAACGTTTCCAAAGACTGGATGGTATGCTGATATGAAAAGGGCTCCACAAATATTTCTGTGATCTGAAGGGGTTTGAAAAGAGGAAGCAGAGGTGTGTTTTAACATTACCCAGCATGCTTTGCCCAAGGCTGCTGCTGTCCCGGGGCATTGATGAGGCATTAATGACAAGCTCTACATGTGCCTTTTACAACAAACGCCTACTTTTGTGAAGTTTATGACTTCCCAAAAGCACATGTCTCCAAACCACCATTTACCGGCCGAGGTGAGGCAGATTTAAGTGAAATCGGTTCATTTGATACAAAGGACTTTAGTAAATTAGATCTTATCACCTGTCCTGGTGATTTATATGGATGTGTTTTAGGCTGTTAAAGTGTCTTTCTGTTAAATGGGTGGCCCCTAAACAATGTTGGGAAAAATGTGTGAGATGAACACAATGTATACAAGATACAACTAGTGTCTGTATTAAGTAAGGCATGCAAAAATACAATTCTGGAATTTGCTGTTTTGTTAGGTTGTGACTTTGACCAATGGCTCTCAACACTGGGTCAGGCCCCAAATGTGTGTATGTACACTGTAGTTCCATGTTATTACAGTTTGTTACATGGTGTATTACATTGTACTTAATGAGGCAGATACAATGTGCCAAATAAAGTCTTACAAAAACGTCTTTATGTGTCTTTATGTAAAGATCTGCTAAACTTATTACAAAAAATAACAAATCCATGCTAAACCAGACTGGACATTTGGGTGACTTAGTTATTATGGTCAATCAAAATATGGGTCCCCTTAAAAAAAGTTTGAGAAACACTGACTATAGTTGTATATCTGCAGGGTATAAATCACTGTATTCAATCAACGCTCCTTCTTAGTAGAGTATTGCATGCGGAAGGGCATCCGGTGTAATTTTTGTGAAGCCTGAAAAGAAATGAACAGTAAATATATTTTTCAAACTATTTTTTCCAACCTCAGCCATTAAACGTGCTGCTAAGTGAAGTGGAATGAATATGCAATTTCTCTTCTAAATCAGAAACATTACCACAGTTAGACTTGATCCCTGAGACTGTTGTAAAAATCATTAGTGGAAGAGTCGGCTGTTTTTACCCCAATTTTCCACCTCTTTTCCCCCTCTGTATTTGAGACTGGAAACACACTTTTAAGTACTGCTCCTGTGAAGTTAGTTTGAGTGCAGTGCAGCAGATCCTGACCCTCTCTCTTAGCCCCGAGGCTCAGTCTGGGTGAGGTCTCTCCGAAATACAATCATACACATGGATTTGTCAAAATTAGGGCTTCACCTAAAAGTAAGCATTAACAGGTGGTAAATATCCCGCCGGATTCCCCCAATGTAACCCACAGCTAGAACACACACGCAGTTCAGTTCAGTGATCAGAGGAGGGTAGGAATGAGTTACATTCATTGAGTTCACAAACGTCCAAATGGAGAGTCAAAAAATATCCGGATACATTTTAATGTCAAATCAAAAAAATACAAAAAATAAAATATATACTCATTTAAAACTGTTTTGATCATAACTGCCATCTGCCATAACTGCCAATCTCCAGTAGCACCACATTATTTTGGAATTCAACTGTTTGTACTTATATAGTATATAGTATAACGAGTATTCTTTACAGTACTTTGGTCTCAAGAAAGTATTGGTTTCAACATTTGATGCAGTCGAAATGTGAGGTTTGTATGTTTTGTGTTTGTATGATTGTTTGTTTGTTAAGAACATTGTGACGTCACACTTTATTTATTTTACTTATTTGCAGAGATACTTATACAATTCTACATTAGTAATAATATACCCATTTCAAAGTTTGTAAACAGAAAGTTATACATTTCGTAATGGAGGCAACTGGAGGCAAGACTATAATGTTCAATGGAGAAATTAGCATTAGCACAAAATAGTCCAAATTAAGATGATTTTGGCCAAGACAAACCACTCTGCTACATGTATGTGATGTCAGAGCCTGGTTAGGAAACATTAGTGAATGTACCTGATATTCTGTTTATTTAATGTACACATTAGTAACAGTTAGACTTTTGGCTGGAGGCAAAAGTCTTGATTTTTAGGTTTTACTGGACAAGTCTTCACAGAAATGATGATGACCACAATAGTTTTTTCATTGTATGCTCGGAATTATACTATCCCTCACCACAAACATCACTTTTTTTGCATAACTTACTTTTGCTCCAGTCGCCTCCATTCCAGAATTTTAAACACTCCATATGACCAACATTTTAAAGGGTCTATATAACATACATATAGCCTACTTGAGTCCAACTTGTCTTCTCTCCCAACCTCCCAAAGTGATTTACAATACAAACCAAATCAATGTGGTAATTCCTGGCACCTTTGCTTCGATAATCTCCAACATCTTTAAACAAAACACGTCATTTTTACCATCACAAATTGTCACCGTTCACGGCTTTTACCAGCTCCATGCGCCGGGGGAATAAACAAGTGGGCTGCGTCTAACCTGTGTCAGTCTGTGATAGCTGTAGCGTGGAATATGAGACTAATTTCAAGGCAATTAAGATCATCTCGTCCTATTTATTTTTTCAATTTACGTGCTTTTTGAGTGATATCTTTCCCCCGTATACATCACCTCTGGAAATTGTTAAATAAATTAAATCAAATCAAATCCCCATGAATTGGCTAAGATTGCATCTCGAGACCCTCCTATTTTTCATGCCTGGTGTAATAACATAGGGGCAACAAAGGTGTATGACATTGTGAATGGCTGAAGTCATTTGTAGGGCTATAAGTGGCCATTGTAAAAGGATTGTGAAAGTGCACAATAAAAAATGTTTAAATCAGATGACGAAAGGAGTGGTCATGGGGTGAATGAAGCTTCCTTTCAAGTGTCCCTTGGAATTAAAATAAAAATACACCATCCTGGTATTTCTCAGAATGGTGAAACGTAAAAACTTTTTTTCACTTTTAAGTAACATGGGGTCTATATTATTTATATTATACATTATTTCCATGTATTAG
Organism: Philypnodon macrostomus; assembly: GCA_036025475.1. NCBI lineage: Eukaryota > Metazoa > Chordata > Actinopteri > Gobiiformes > Eleotridae > Philypnodon > Philypnodon macrostomus. Next base: position 4,595 of record JAVQKC010179651.1, read on the forward strand.
GACATTGAGATGATGATGATAATGATGATGATTGCATTTCTCCGAGACTGTAGGAAGAACATGCAATCAAAATAGTGCATACCCATTGAGTATATGCGTTTTTGCCATGAAATTTACTGGATTTAGTTTATTTTGTGTGACGAACAATATTTTCGAGCACACATGCATCTGGTGCCATGTTGCGCATCTTTGGGTCTATTTGACAACATACAACAGCAAAAGTCCCTTTAACAAATCTAGAAAACGGATTGCTGTAACAATAGTTAAGTTAATTTGTGAATTACATGTAAGGTTTACTCACACACTTACTAAATTACACTTTAAGTTGGATTTATCTGAAAGTGTAATTTAGGTACACTGTAAGCACAAGTGCCAGAAAATAAACACTTCTATGTCGACATGATGGTCTATATTTCCACAAATTAGGTTTAAAGAATTTGAGTTGAGGTCATCGAAGCACTGAATTTGAAAGTATTGTTGGTTAACTGATTTTACAGCGTGATTGCTGCCACACCATTGGTTTAGAGTGTGCCGCCTTGTATACCTGGAGAGCGGCCATAATGTAGATCTGTATCCAGGCTTTTGTATCTGATCAACATCAAACAAATGGAACTGCATTCCTCTATTTCCTTTAAAGTCACCGCCCGCCTCTCTTCAAAGCTGTTGTCTTTATACCGCTATAAAAATGTAAACATTATTACTGTTCTTAATCCATTTGGGGGTATTCTGCCTCGATCCAGGGGGCAAGAAGAACTCAGAGAAAGTGTCAGATCAATGGACATTTAAACGCCAGGATGCATGGTGAAAATGTAGAAGATAAAATAGGACAATTATCATCTAAATGTTATATTGTAGAGGTTTTATGCATCGGGACAAATCTTTCTTATGTTATAGTTTCCACTTTACATGCTAAAACCTGCCCAGTGTATTTATGGCAGTGCAAGCATTTTATACAAAACACAGAATACATGTACCACTATAGTGTGTGACCAACAGTTTACACTTCACTGAAAATACCAAGGCCTCATTTAAAACTAACTAAAGAGATGTTGTTTTTCACTCCATTTCTCATTTACATACAGTCAAAATTCATATTAATGATCTCTTTGTTGAAGAAGACATGGACATTTCACTACGCTTCAACTGTCGTGTTACCCTCGCCAAGGAGGTAATGTTTTATCCATCTGCGACTTAAAATAAAAACTTTGGATTTGGATAACATTTTCAGGGAAGGTCAGGAATGACACAAGGAAGAAGTGATTAGATTTTTAATCACATGAATGGGACAGACATCTGTGGCTTACAACAGTTCCATTAATTAATCTCATGGACATTTATGTATATACGTATTGCAGCCAAAGTTGCAGTACTGCAACATATAATTCTATGTTTTCCGTTTCTTGCAGCTTCTTGAAGATGTTGTTTTCTGTGGTTTTGATGACCTTTCATTCGTATTAAGATGATTTGAATGATTTTGAATTGTCATCAATAGAAACAAAGAAAGAAGTTTTTCCTGGAGGGGTGTCCAGTCTCACAGAAGGATTTATTTAGAACAGTTTGTTTTAGGAGTGTATATAGGGAAAATTAGCTACCTTGGTGGAGGTCTAGAGTTTATTTATGTTTCTGCTGTATAAGTGTTAACACCATCATAGATTCAGTGTTTACAAGAAGGGATATAAGTGATTGGCCAAACCCAACTATAAAACTGAATAAAATAAACTCAAAATCTAGTTATTTTTAGTAGCCCAGAGCATTTTGAGGTCAGGTTTTGTATTTATATTTGATGCAAATCTTTATTAACCTTGCAATTCTAAATATTGCTTTAAATAGCTTCAAGTGTTGACATCAGTAAGCGTTCTGAGACACTGACTGAATCTGACAGTTCTTGCATCACCACCAGCCATTCATTCACACATGAGATCTTATTCTTACATACGTAGTGAACGGCGTCTGAAGCATGGAGCATATTAATGACTTGTGTAACGCCTGCCCGATCACTTTCTGTTGAAATTACAGAGGATTATTTCTGAAAAGCACCAACAACACGTGGCTTTATTAAATCACTGGGCTCCTCTTCGTCACGCCTTTCATGTGTGGTCAACGCTAATCAGTTTACCGTCTCTGCCTCTTTCGGCGAGACATCCACTTTTTATTCCAGCGAACACTGTGATAGTCTCGAGCACCCATTAAACCTAATCCTCCTTAAAGTTTTACGCACTCCAAAAAAAGAACAAAAAATGACGCACTTATTATCTAAAAACGAAGGTGCATTTTTAATATGTTTTGTGGATTTGCTCATATTAATTCCCATTGCTTACCTCGCTTCCTTCCCACACATGCACAAACCTACAATGTATAATTTATAATGCCTAAGCTCCTTCAATACTCCAAAATGCCAGATAAACTTTTCTCATTTGCCCCTAATTTGGTCACACGAGATAATGCCAAGACATCTGAAGGCTTTTTAAACTGCCTTTTTCAAAATGTATTCCTGAAAGGAACGTTGGCACCCGCACCTCTGCACCTAGTCAGCTTCAATAATTATTTCCAATCCGGAGCTGGGCCTTAATGTCCTGATTAAGCCAGCCACTCTCCTCTCTCTCTCTCTCTTTGCAGTGCGATGCATTCAACTCCATTAATTTTTCAAAAAGGGCCTAAGTCTTTTTTTTTTTTTTTTTTTGCTCCACGGAGCCCTGCAGATGTCAAGGCAGTGGCAGAGAAAGCCATTAGAAGTTAACACCTCCACGTCCCACGGGAGAATGAGGCATCATGGACTCCCCCCTTAACCGAAATGTCCCGGCCCGTCTTCAGACAAATGCCAAATAGACAAATTAGGAAAGTGAGCTGCCAAGAAGAAGCCTGGCATGCTGTGAAGAGAGACATCACCAACCCCCATCTGTAAAGAAAACACGCTCCACGAAGATGGATACAATGCACTCGGGCTGCGTCCACATGAATGTATTTCATTTCAAACTAGACTGTAGAATATGCACAACCCAGTTTCCCAGCTAAAATGGGTGGAATGAGATGATATTATACATTGCTCAAAAAATGTTGGAGTAAATGGTCATCTGCCAGCATATTTCTCTATCTAATAGCTGAACTAACTGGCATCTAAGGCAAACAGCACCTCAGGCCCAAAGTAGCGGTGGTAGGTTCAACAGCACAGTGCACGATGAATCAATACATTACAACTCAAAAACAAAAAGCTAGAGCTAAAATGTTTTAATGTTGATGAATGTATGTGATGTTTTTAATGAACTGGTCTAGCTGTCTTTACATTTTTGTTAAAGTTATAACATTTTAAGAAAAAAACTAAACGTAACAAAATGATATGGTTCTATCTGACATTTTTGTTAAAATTGAGTTATTTACATATTCCTATATTTAGATACCTAATCTTTATAATAGCAAGTGTTTTGTTGAGTTGTATTAATATTTGAGCCTTTTATAGACTATGTAAGAATATAAAGTTATATCTGTAATATCAAGTCTTGACTTTATAAAGGGGATTTACTCAAATGTAATCAAAACGCAGCTATATAATTCTAAGGGGACAACATTTGTAAAAAGTAAGCTGAATGCTAAAGACGCATTAGTGACACACTCAAAGCGGTGTCTACTTGCTTTCTCAGTGATACTAAGAGCTTGTGCTTGATTCCAGTAGGTCTGTTCCAAAACTCTCAGCTCTGAGGCTCTCCGCCAGGTTTGAGATCAGCCTCTGAACATGTCCTTTAGAACCAGTCGCTCACTAGTGTACTGTGTTCACTAGTGTAGGGTGTTCACATTCAAAGTGATGTAAAATCTGCTCCAAAGCTTTGTACCGCGCCCCTACTGCAGACTGGTTACAAGCTGTCTCTATTGAGGAAACCCCCTTCACCCAGCTTTTATCTGCCGATAGGTAGGTGAATGGTGGAAATTAGGATTCCTGGAGAGACTTGGGCTGAGGAGAATAGAAACAAAGACGTGCCCATGTCGGGAACTGCTTGTGCCTTTCATCCAGAGGGCTCCTGTCTGACAGAGGGAGAACGAGAGCATATAATACCTTTTAAGAGGCTGCCAGTTCGCTCCCATGCGATAAGCTCTGCTCCAATCACAATGGAGTTTGAGACCCTGCAGTCACCCACTGTAGGCCCAGCTTACACATCAACAGTGATATACAAGAACCATTGAAATGTAGCCCTGTGGCTAATTAGACAAACACAGTTCAACTCAACTTACATCATAAGATCTGTTGTTGCTGCATAGGGTCACCGTTTTAGACGTGATATAGAAGCAATTGTTATTTCATCAGAATTACATTTTATATAACATCAGAAACAAAACTAATAGATGTCTAATAAAAATTTAAAGCGCACCTAACCCTCACCATTACCGGCCAATCACTGATCTCCTTTATTATACCTTTGTCCATAAATAAAGTGTATAACTCCACTCAACACCAGACACACAATGCATACAGCACTTTGTATACAATCCCTAAGTACTCAGAAATCTGTATATAAACAGCGTCGGTGTCAAAATCCCAGCCCTTTAGAATTTTAATGAAAGCGCGGTGTTAGGATGTCACCAATCTGTCCGGTAACGATAACGGAACAAGTCCTGTTTACAGTGAGCACGCTTCAGCTCCCCAAACCCAGGGAGCGGCCTCATTTGTGTGCTAATGTGGGGAGCTAGATAAAGCGCGGAGCAGGAGCGATCACATGACCTGTCGGAGAGCCACCCTTTGAACCAGCGCAGAGGGGAAATTATAGAAAGAGGCACAGCAGGTTTATTGCATCTTTCAAACTTAATACAACTGGTGTACTCAAGGCAGCTCCACTGTGACAGAGATGGAGTAAATACTACAGGCTTATACAGGGCAACAGTTCACTCTGAGGAGGCTTAGTGGGAAAATATGTCAAGATTTTATAATAGTGATAGTTTATAATAGGCCTTTTCAAAGTTTGTATGTAATGTTCTAAATTCCAAAAAGCAACTGGAGACAAGACCGTAATACATTTTCAATGGAGAATTCAGCATTAGCCACAAAATATTGCAATTTAAGATGGTTTTGACAAAATGACAACCACTCATGTAGGTGATGTCAGAGCCTGGTTAGGGAACATTAGTGAATGTACCTCACATTAGTGAATGTACCTCACATGTTTATTTAATGTACACATTAGTAACTTCTTGATTTTTAGGTTCTCACAGAAATGACACAATAGTTTTTTCATTGTATGTTCAGAATTATTCTATCCCTCACCACAAACACTACTTTTTGGTAGTTAACTCACTTTTGCTCCAGTCGCCTCCATTCCGGAACTTTGAACATTCCATATGAAAAACATTTTAAAGGCTCTACGGGTTGGTACAGTAAGTTGTTGTTAAGTGTTTAACTTGTATAAAATGTGCCATTTATTTGTTGTTATTATTTATTTATTTATTTATTTATCTTCCAAGTACAGTATTGAGGAATGTTTTTAGTTTACATCTTTCTGTCTCTTCATGCTAATCCCAGACAGACTCACTGTTGATCAACTTAACATTAGGTCCTGTTTTTCATCGTTTGGTTACTTTGTTCAGCTTGTAATACGGTATAGTACTTTTGACAATAGACCGTGGGAAATATTGAATGTTGTAAGATAATCATGAATATATTTTTCGAACCAATTATACACTATTATGGAATATACACTTCTATTTAGAGAAATTCTAATTCAAGAAGCAATGTCAAGTGTCCCGGTGTACAGATTGAAATAGTCAGTAAATGCAAATGAAATAGAATTATTACAATGTGCCAATGTGTAAGCTTACATGGAGATTATATTTGACCTGAAAAGTGGCTACTGTTAGGCATTAATAGCATTTTAGCTAATGTGTTGTTACAAAATTACTCAATCATTACTTCTGGGTTAGGGTCCATGTTGTACCTCCAAATATTTCGCTCTGAGCAATGTTGTGGTTTGAAATGACTCCACTACACGAATATGCGATTACTGAGCTAAATGTATATTGCACTGTATTACTGCCACTGTGGTTTGAATGCATTCTTACTCATACGTGGGGGTCTAGCATCAGGCAGTGCAGCCAGTGCAACACAACTGGGGCCCAGGAGGTGGAGGGGTCCACTGGGGACATAATTGGAAAGACCTCCGCCAAGGCAGCTCATTTCCACAGATCACTCTAAATATTTAATCAACAAGTGTTTTTAAAGTTGCTAACACACACAAACACACACACACACACTACCAAAAACATTACATTAATAAGGTCTCAAATAGGGCTATAATCAACATCATCTAAATAGGATCTAGGACTAAACAATGTCTAAGTCAAGGGAAACTGAAGACGAAAAGCCAGGTCTTAATAAACAAGGATAAAATCCAAGGACTACATTAGGTCTAAAACAGAACTAAATCACCGAAGATTTATGACTAAATCAGGTCCAAACTAGCGCCAAACCAGGTCTAAATTACATCTAAATCTGGAACTAAATAAGGTCTTAACAAGGGTCCGCTGGAGGGTTTATATGACTAAACCATATATCGACTAAACCAGGCCTAAACTAGCTCCAAACCAAGTCTGAATAAGCTCTTAACCGGGAACTTAAAAAGGGTCTAAACCGGGACTAAACAAGATCTAAACCAGGTCTATTCCATGACTAAACTCTATGCTTCATTGTGGACAAAGTGATGACTAATGCCTATTTTGTGAGTTTACTTTCCAAACATGTAAAGGACCACTTCACATTCCTCTGTCACGGGCCATGTGTTTTTTATGTGTTTACTGTATTACTCATTTCACGACTGTCTACAACATGCAGACAACCAAACAGTGAATTTAGGAGAAAAAAAGACTCTTACAGCTGTGTTAGATGTGGTAGTGAAATATAAAAATTAACAACTGCCCACATATAATTAGCTATTCTGGTGTCAAAGTTTCATCTTCGGACCCTTACAAGTGTTTCTGGATGAAAAGTCAATAATAAGTAACTGTTTTATGGATTTCTTTGTAAATTAACTCTCTGTGACGTCCACTACATTCCTATTTGTTCCATTTGAGTAAGCACCACCCATCTGGCTGGTCAAGATGGTAAAAACAAACACGCCTTGACCCGGCTTACTCCACAATGAGACAAATGATCAAAGAATAAATCACACACAGTCCAGACACAAGGCACATTTCCAAGTGGATAAAAAATTCTCCTCCTGATCTGTCTTTATTATTGATGTGACTTAACATTTACAAATGAACTGCTGCCCACGTATAATTCACAGCAACTGTAGTGGCAATGTGTCATGCCCTGACCTAAAAGATGAAAGACTGACTGTTGTTAGTTGTCATATCAACCCCAGGTATAATATGATCTCTGTCGTTCTGCCTATGGGCCTCTCCGCACCAGTATAGAGAGAGATCGTAAAACACGTTGAGTTCATTAAACTGGAAAAAAAAAATACCAAAAGTGTTGCTTTACTTACAAATTGTGCAGTTGACAAGCAAAATATTTTATTGTCTCAGTTTACTTTTGCCCCTAAAGCCCCCATTAAAGGGAGAAGGGCCTTGGCTCTGTCCCCATTGAGGGGGCAAAAATGAAGAACCATAGCCATGCAGCATATCCAACATGAAAAGTTCAGACTAAAAGCCAACGGCCACCTTCAACTCACCATCACCAAACACTGTACCATCACCAAACACTGTACCATCACCAAACACTGTATCATCACCAAATGACTTTCAAGCTCAACATTTTTTCCATATATAATTATATGTATGGGGTCCGCTGAAACATTTTTCTATTAATACAACTCTGTGGAAGTATAGAGAGTGCTGGATCTAACTGGATGATTTTTATTTATAATTTTTTTCTATTTTAATTTTTTTAGACTCAGTAACCTCTATACTGACGATAACACCTGTGTAGAAACCCACAGATTGAATCTTTATAGATCTTAATAGATATCAGGATTATAGAGTTTCATTTAGGCTTGTACTTTTCAAGCAGGGCTCTGTAAAATGTCTCATTTGGTTTGTTATTAATGTGTATTCAACGCCCATGGACCAAAAAAGTTCAGAGGTAAACTAAACTGATTCAAAAAGCTGGACATTAGACACAATACGACCCCTTTAAATAAAGACTCCCGCCTGATTGCATTATTATTACCCATCTCATAGTTTCCACATGTGACTCAAATACAAACTGAAGCTTCCTTTAATATTTCACATGAAGCTCAGTGGTTACTCAGTGAAAGATTTTGGTATTTGTGTGGGTCTCCATTCACACCAGCTGCTTACACTTTTACAGACTCTGGCCCGGACTTGTGAGGTCTAACTTGTGTAATATGGCCAATAATTCATAATAACAGTCACATAAAAGCACACAGTGTAGCTCTCGGGTCATTTCACGCTGTAAAAATTCCCCACCTGTCTTTGGGAACATGCACTTTGTGGTTTTACAACGTTTTACAAGACTGGCCAGTGGTTGTTTTGTATTGGCTGAATTGACTGTATTTGAACCCAGTTGGATTGTCATTATGGCTGATTGCTCTGACATTGTGTAACATGCAGTATAACAACATATGTTCACCAACACAAATTAATCATATTCTATTGGTTATAGGTCAAAGGTGATGGTGTTAAAAAAAGAGACTATATTTAATGGTTGATACCAGACCTGACTAAATGGACGATACATCAGTTTGAATCATCAAAGTCTGTAACTGTCTTTTCGTGTATGAACTCTTGCCTCATATATAAAACATGGAGTTTGATCATTTCCTACAGTTTGTCTTAAAAGGCTGTGTATAATTTGTTCTATACATGTTCCAGACTGTTAACTGTATTAGTCTTTTCTTTATACCTTTATTGTCACATATATGGCTTTCCTAAATGATTCAGGAGCATTGCAGTGAATATTAAAAAAATCAGTGGTTTTAGAAATACTAAATTAAAAAGTAAATGGTGCGTGTGGTAAAGTGAAGGTGTGAAGAAACTGTAGATCAGTCTCTGAGGCAGAAGCGTTGAATAAAATCTGAGTGTAATTATTGAGAGGAGAGTTGGACCAGGGCAGCACTTTATCCAATGTATTATGCAGGGAATTAACAGCTAGATCTGCACTTGGAAAGAGGTGCTAAGTAAATACAAATGGATGAACCAGACACCCCAGAATCTCACTAAATACAATAATTCAACTTCTCATTAAAGGGACCCATATGCTAACAAGAACATACTTGGAGTTGTGGCTGATTACTTGAAAACATGTAAATAAAACAATACTTGTTGTTTTCAAGTAATCCTGTATGCTGAGGCCTTCATCAGGGGGAAAGCGGGCCTTAATTGGGATATTCCCCGATTCTGAGCTTTTTCAGCCGAACAGCTCCCATATATATTTTCAATAATTATTACGTAATTGAAATGTAATCTATCTATCTTATCTAAAGGTAGACACAATTCATTCAAAAAGCTTTAAAAGAGCTTTTCAATCTTATTACCTTCTGTGAGGTTTAGGAGGCAGCTCTTGGAACACCTAACTATATTTCAATTTTGTAAAACAATAACCAAGCAAAAGTAGAGTGTTTGCTTTTTATTGGATATGTTTTGATGAGACAACAGATAGCACTGGCCCACAATAGCTTTGAGTTCAGAAAGGGGGCAGTCCAGATTGTGGAAGAATCGCTTTGAGTGGTGAAGCGGCATTGCTGGAATTTTTTAATTTCCTGTTACTCAATAATTCTGCTCCAGTTGGGTCCTTGGACAACATCCTGCTCCAGTTGGGTCCTTGGACAACATCCTGAGCTGTACCTCGTCTGATCAGCTCAATCCATGAGACAGATGCACGGAAACAGCCTTCAACCTGTCATCATTGGGCAGTGACATGGTGGGCCACTGACTCATTACATTCAAAAGCACATTACATACACAAGCCCATTATAACTTCTTAACTTGTTTGTATTTTGTAATTGCCTCTTGAAAATCTGTGGGTGGCGTGATTCAGTGGTTGAGTGGTCATCCTATAACCGGAATATTGGCAGTTCAAATACAGCTCAAAACTGTGCATACTGTGGGCGCAAAATGGCTGCCACGTCTTCGTCCGTCTGCCCCAGGGCAGTTGAGGCTACAGCAGTAGTGTCAATGTGAAGTGAATAAATAATGGACTCTAATGTAAAGCTCTTTAGATATCACAAAAGGCGCTATATAAATGTGAGCTATTATTAATATTTTGAAACCTATCCCAGCAACTATATACAGGCTACACAATGGACAGTGGCCAGTTAGTTGCAGGGCATTTATAGAGCAATTTAATGTCAATTCAACCAAAACATGCACTGACAGCTGCAGAGGAAGCTATAGAGTTATAATAGCGAAGATATGCAGACACCACTTAAAAAGATTGTGTGTTGACCGGCTTAAGGTTCAAACCCACAACCTTTCTGCCGAAAGTCAGAAGCGGTAACCACTCTGCCACCAGGCATGAACTCAATGTCAGATTAGTCTTACGCCAAAGGTCAGAGAGGTGCTGGACAGACAGAGCAACTCAAAACCCACAGACCTGTTTGGGCCTGTCTTATGCTCACCTGCATGCCCCAGTCCAAAGTCTTCTAATTATGTCATTGGTACTAGTTTTGTCTTTGTTCATTCAGCTCCTAAATAACCAGAATGAGAAAGATTCTCACTTAACGTAGAACATTTTGAAGCAATCTTGCTGGTTGTTTTGGGTCCAAAACACAACAATTCTCCGTATAGCCTTTTCTTTTAAAAATGGATTGTGGTTATTAAGTAAAATATATCAATAAAATATAGCATAATATATCATTTAGCACTACATACAAGCCAGGTATTATTCTTTATGCTTTATGTACTAGTTGAATAGTCCAAATAGCTCCTGAATGTCAACACTGTCTTTTATTTTGTGAGTAGTGCTTGGACAATGTAGCTGGTGTCACATACCATCACCCTCCATAGGCGATTATTTTATCCTGGGGCATTTTACGATGTCTTGGTGATAAACAGCGGTGATTTTGCGGCCGTTTAGTGGGTGCAAATAAAGCAAACAGTCCGGTGAGAGGCAGAACAAAGTTATCCTAAGTGCTTTATAGCTGGGGCGTGGACTTCCAGGCCTCCGGGGCACAGTGGAGCTGGTTTCTCTGTGCACAGGCCCAAATAAATTAACTGCCATCACAGGTGCTGACCCGCCGTTTATTAGTGAATGTCTAAAGGATGGGTTTCAACTGGAGGGAGGGGCCCAAAGGTTAGTGTGCTATGGTCTGAGGTCCTGTAGGGGTTGATTTAGCTGGCCCCTTTGGGAGGCTGCTGTACTGCCCCGGAGAAACGAATGCCAATAAAACCGGCAGTGACTGATGTTTGAGAGGGGCTTAATTGTCTTGTTAAAAAGAAGCAATGGTATGTTGAAGGGAAGTGTTCGACAAGTGCTGAGTTGAGATTTTGACACAATTTAAAGGGGCCCTATCATGCTAACTCATGCTAAAGGCATTGTGTTTGTTTATGCATGTTTGAGAATATATATAACCTTTATGCCCAACAATAGGAAACTGTAACTGGAAACTAATGCTGTATGCTGAGGCTCTGACCTTCTCAGGAGGTGGTTTACACTGGTAAAAAAACTCCAGCGTTTTACTTTTCTGTTGTTTGTATTGGCTGTAGTAGTGAAGTGGGCGTGGCCAGTGCACCAAATTTGAGTTTTTTATTTTTGTATTGGTTTTTGTCAGTTGAGTGAAAGCTAGTTCCAAAAAGTAAAGTTTTAAAGAGTATTGTGTTTATTTAAGTTTAAAGCAAAAAGTGCATTTGCAAGGTTGTATTTTTAAAATGTGTATCTTGAAGTGTCCAACTGTCAGGAGAAAAATGTGTTGAGTGGAGCTGAAGATCTAGCAGTAGGTTTTAGCACCAAAACTCTTAGACAGTGCAGCTGAAAAATACATTGTTAAAAGATATGTGGTTACTTCATCCAGACAGTGGGAAACCATTCCTGGAGTTTAACAAGTTTTAGTGTCACTAGTTTTAATGATGTTATTAAATCATTAAACGCCTGGTACTGAAGAAACCCATTCATCAAAAGTTGTCATTTACACTTATTTTTCTTTCACAATCGCCTCCGGGCAAGTCTGAATTCCTAAAGTAATTCTCCCTGTAGAAGAACACTGACAGACTGAGTGCCCTAAATGGTGCAAAACTGGATTCCACATTCACTGATTATATTAACAATGAATAAAAAGAAATAATAATCTTAATAAACTTAATGTGCCTCTTTGTAACTGTTAGTTTGCAATATAACATCAGCAATGTATTGGCCACAAGTGCACATTTAATCAATCAAACAGTTTCACACATACAGTATATGTGGGAAAGTGAAAACCAAGCTCATCAGATGAGTTCTAAATCCTAGAAGACATTTTGAAAAGTAAGGTTTAAATGGGGGCATTTTTCTCACAACATGTACGGCTGAAAAAAATGAAGGAATGAGAACATTTAAATTGCCCTCATCAGTGCTCCAAAACAAAAACAATAGAATATCGACTAACATTAGACAAGGCTGACAGCTACATCTGAATTGAATCTAATAATGTACACCATTGTCTCTTTACTTTTGACTTTCTGCAAAGCACGGAGGACCTTACCATAACACACTCCACCATCATCCAACAATTGACTGGCACCTTCAAGCTAGAGCAAGTCAACCTGAACATTTTCAAATTAAAATAATGATTGTCTAAACATTTATACACTTGATTTCTGTGTGTACATACTCCTTTTGTCTCGACAGCACCGTTGCTCTAAAACTGGCAAAAACAACATTGGCCTTTGAGAGAGAGAGGCACAAAATATCAGTATCAAATGATGTCATCTGCCCATGTAATGTAAAGCTAAGATTGAGCTCGATCAATTAGGATTTGCAGTGGAGCAGAAAATAGCTTATGACAGAGGTAAGAAGCGGGAATGTACGAAGAAATATCAACTTTATTTCTTGACACACACCTTTTCAAAATGTGGACAGTATGCATTAGTCGACCTGCCCTGGGAAATAAGACCTGCTTTATCACGTTTATGTAATTGAAGTGCAGTATTGACTTTGGCTTGTATACATTTTGGTGTCTTCAAATCGGCAATATTTGGTCTAAGATATGGCTGTTAAAACATGATAAGTCCTAATTTGGGAATAATAAAGGGAATTGTATTCTATAAGCTATCTTGTTGAGCGCACACTGTTGTGTCCCTGGGCAAGACACTTAACCTTGCCCATGTATGACTGTGGAGGAGGCAGTGACCACCACGGAGTGTGACTGAGGAGTGAATGAACTAGGCCTGTGCTGTCGTCCCCGACAGCAAGGTGTATATCGACGAAACAGCCCCATACGTCTGCTACAACTGTCACCAACAGGACCTTAATCAGACATTGTGTAATTTCTAAGGGTTTTAATATTGTTAACGAGCAATTAGGAGGCCCTGCCCCCAAACCATGACAAAAATGGGAAGGGTCTATTTGACTTTTTTGATTTGTCTGGATGTTTGTGAAGAATGTTTTTGCCAAATTTTGTAACATTCCCAAAAATGACATATGTGTTCAGGGCCGGGGGGTAATAAGGTATTTTAGGTTTGAGCTTAATTGGAGAAAGTATGTGCACGTTAGAGGCTGTCAAATATACCTGACCTCCCAATTTTAATCCAAAATGGCCGACTTCCTGTTTGTTGTAGGGTGGGGTCATAATAATATTTTATGTTGGGTACACT
>JAVQKC010179673.1:0-30571 GCA_036025475.1 Philypnodon macrostomus
CATTGCTCTCTGCCAAAGTAAGTGTGTCCAGGGTCCCATAGGGGTCATAAACATGGGGGCATTGAGGCATTCTTTATTTGACCTCTGTAATTTGCTATGCTATGTACATTAAACGTACACTAGCCCGGATCACTGTGCCAAAATTCATGCGATTTTGTTGATTTTCAGCAGGATTAATGGCTCAATAAAAGTGCATCAGGGCATTAATTAGTTAATTAATTAATTGTCATTAATCGTAGAAGTACCAAACTCAATCCAGTTCAGCGTCTTTATGATATGTAACTGTACTGGCAATTAAAATAGTATAAAATGGGTAAATAAATAAATAACTTGGTTAAAATAGCAATAATTCCCTTTCCTTCCATTGCTCAGGTTGGTCATATATCCTTCGGAATAGCACAGAGAAAACACTGGTATATCTATAGAACTGTGGTAATGTGTAGTGATAATGGGGGACACTTCGGAGAATGTATTTTGTGGAATTTTTGTGTAAATACTGGTGTGGTTTGAAAAGCTAATGCTAAGCTAGCGGGAGATATCCTTGCGCCACGGTAAATAGAGCCCGTGCACAGTTTGAAGTAGACAGAAATATGTATAATATTATGAATAAATAAAATAGGAATATGTTCCATGACCAATGTGCATAGGTATTGTTTTGTAAATATTGTGAGGCTAATTAGCTGTAGTCAGACACAGAGTCCTGTATAAGTTAGGGTCATGGCTCATGTGTATAAGGCTGGCAGCCCGTAGTCAAGCCGCCATTTTGTTATCACAGTAATATGCCAAATGAATGTACTTGTGTTTATGAATGAATATGTACATTTGGGGTACAGAGAACAACAAATAGATGCTGTGAAGACATTTATATTTCTATAAAGTGATTACATCTAATCGAACGAGAGTTAGATCAAATGTGAATTAGATATGTCAAATAAGGTGTAAAACAATTGATTTAACAAAATGTTTGTTCAATATGTCACAGACAATAAACCCTGCAGCCAAGCCACGCGAATGACTTACACATTTGCCTCTTTGCTTTCAGGGTTCATATTCCTACCCCTCTCCAGGCCGGGGACTGCAATTGCTGCTTTATACTGCTATTGTATTTCTATTTCTATTGTAGTAAATGTTGGCTTCACTTCTTTATTGGTACCACTAACCATAACTAGACAAAATATTTATTTTATTCTATATAATTACCTGGGCCAGCTTCATCATCATATGAGCAAAAACATGGAGGAAACCAACGATTGCGTCCCAAAGTCTGCTGTGAGCAAGAGACTGCTGGTTGCCTGTGCATGGGCCCTAAAAAGAAAAAGATGTGTTTAAAATATAACATGCAAAGGCGTAATAAATCATTTCAGCATTGTTCGTACTTGTATGTATTCAGTGAGGCTGTTGAAGATCTGTTTTGCCACCGCCATAGCTTTGGAGAAGTTCTTTTTACCCGGTTCATCAATGACGTCTTTACCAGAGTAATACCAGTAGAAATCGCTGATGGACTCCTTGAAAAATTTTTTTACAGATAATGTTTTAGTATAATGTTTATTACTGTGACAGCTTAGACAATGGAAGCCTACATCACACAAAGACAATGATGCAATTGTACCTGCAGTCTAAGAAGGTAGTCCACAGTGCAGATGATGACGTTGATGGTGGTTGTGCTGCCTGTCTGGGTCCGCAAGTAGTTTTGAAAATCTGCATCCACAAAATGAAGTTGTATCCTTGTTTTTACATACTGTCACTGTAACTGTAACATCGTACTCACCATTGTTATGACCTTCACAAAGCAGTTGCAGAAAGCGGAAGAGGTCACATGTGAATTCATCGTCAGACATAACTTTTTCATCTACAATGAGAAAAAGAACATTTTGCTCATTTTGCATCAGACAGACGAGTGGAAAGAGTTGTCTATGTTAATAGTATAAGAGAAAGTATGTAGAAGAACTGTAGTAAAAATTATGACTCATTATATAACTTACCATTTCATTTCTCACTGAGGTTTAGTACCAGACACTGCAAAACCACACATTAGTCACACTAGTTAGTGTCAGGTACTTTGGCAAAGATTTGACATCTAGTATGTGAAGCATTAGGTGGACTACATGCACACAGATAAAACAACAATAACAACAGATACAATATACTCAGTATTTACAACACATATACTGAACAACAGTAATGCACAGCTGTACAACCATTAATGTAGACAGGTTTGAATGACAAACCGAACGATGGCATCTAGTCATTCCAGCAGAGCCAGTTTTTAAGATTTTTTGCCCTTTTGACCCTAGTCCACACATTCACATGCATGACTGCACTCAGAGAGGCTGGGTCAGTGTCCATCAAAACTGTATAACTAATGTCCATCAAGTGACGGTTGTTGGTAACGCAGCTGGACCTGACTTGGTGTGAAATAATAAATTAAATAAAAAAGCAAAAACACTACTCATAGTTTTAGTGGTTTTACATGAGATTAGACCAGATTCCATTCATTGCCTCTGGGAATGAATGACAGCAGGTTTTGTAAAAATGGAGATGACAGGATGGACAGGGTGAGCCAGTCCTCTCTGTGGTGTTAAATAAGATAGAAGAGATGGTGTGACAGAGACAGCAGCAGGAGAAAGAGTGAGAGACTAAGAGACAGATGGATAAAGATGATTTACCGCGCTCTAGGTTCATGTCTGAGGACCATGAAAAGAGGGAAGAGGGAGAGGTGGCAGTGATCATGGGGCAGGATCAGTTGAAAACAGAAGTGGACTAAGTGATGAGGACGGAGATTCACATCACTCCAAATGATGAAATATATTTAAGAGGAATTCTAATGGGCCTCCCCAGTAACAGTAAACGCTTAAGTGTAACAGTTTAACAATGTTAATACTTTTTAAGGTTAGGAAACTGGTCATTCAATGTAAACAGTCCAGTAACACTGGCTCATGGAACGAACTAAATAAGAGCATTTTATGTGTTAAAGTAAAACCCATTAAAAAGAACACATACTTCACTCAAACATGTAGTCTTTTTTATAAAAGTGCACTTTATAGAAGCATGCATTACATACAACAGTACATTAACATAACATAATGGTAATACGTATCAATGGAAATATTTACAGTAGGTTATAGGCAGCTTTAAGGTTGGTCAAATAAATATAATCCACTGTGTCCTGCCCAAGACCAAACTACATTTGTCATTGCCTCATACTATACAAAATACTGTTTTATTAATTACATAACAGACCAAGAATCCCTGATTCACAGTACCATAGCTCTAAGAAAACATATTGATCAATTCAAATAAAGGGAGATGAAACTTACTGGTGCCTTCTTCTGAAACCATGCCCAGCCCCTCAGCTTTATTCTGCCTTTCAAAGGCATTAAGATCCAAAACACTGCCACAAAAGAGATATATAGTTAAACAGGACAGTTCAAATGTTCCTCCTGTAACAGAACTGAACTCACCAGCATGTCTGCATCAGAGACTGGACACTCAGAAAGAAGCCCACGTCCTTTTTATCCTTCAAATACTCCAACATTTTCTTTGTTGTGAAAACAGAAAAACAAAAAAAGTTTTTATAAAATAATAAAGGTTTAAAGATTTTTTAAATAAAACAATAAAATAATATTTACCCGTTGGACCTCACTGTTTCCACCGTTCAGAATAGAGATTCCTAACTTAAGTGTTGTTGACACCATTGGGCCAGTCTCACCTAAAGATAACAGTTAATTAGAAAATAGTAAAAGTAAAAGTGATAAAAATCTTGGCTGGACATAAACCTTTGCAGGCACTGATCATCTGAAGGACCATCTCTGCAGCGCCGCGGTTATGAAGTCTGGACTGCTGATAGAGAAGCCTCTGTTTCTCCATCTCTTTTTCCTGTAGTGTAATGTTAATACTTATGAGCATACATATATGTTATTAAGTATTGTGTATATACTATAATAAGTATATACTGTATAATTCATTAATTTTCATATCTAAGACAACCAAAAACAGAAAAGAAATTCATGAAATAATTAGAAAATCCATTCTATCTGCACAATATCCAACTTCACTGATAACTTACCAGTTGCTGTAATATTGTTATTCTCTTAAAACATTATTTTAGATTTAGTAAAATTACATACACATCTCTCATACTCTTTCACACACTCACTTAATTAGTCATGGAGTTTATAGACTATTTTTCCACGTTTGCTACAATTAGCAAACGTTAGACTACAGAAAGCATTGCCAACTAATTATTAAGACAAAGCCTATTTTATGTTTTTAACATTTTTTAATAAATACCTTTATACAAAAATAGACATCACTCTGTATAGGAATCATTACAGCAGTTTGCAACAGGTTTTTCATTTCATTCACCCATTCAACCGCCCCACCTCCCTCACCTCCCCCCACCCACGTATGCCTGGCCCTGCTCTACCCACTGTGTTGTGTGGTCCTGAGCCTAACCAGCAAAAAACTCATTCTGACTATTTATATTTAAATTACTATCAAGAAAACATATACTGCAGTTTGCATGTAGTATTGTATACAGTATGTGTTTGGGAGTACATGTCCTACTCTGGCTTTCTTCACTGTAGTCTGTCAGTAGACTATGTGAGAGAGGGCGGGACACTGGTCAGTAGCATTCAGTTAAAAACACGGTTACGAAGTGTGAGATGTTACATGGAGAAATGGAAAAAAGAGGAAGACAAACTGAACAGCTATATAAACTGGGAAGAATGGCATTGCCAAAATTGTCTATACAGATTTTTGGAACATTTAAATACATTAATGCTTAACATTATGTCCAACTTCCCAGTTTGATATAAGCCTAGATACATAGACTGGACATTTTTCATTATATACAAGACATTCATAGTTCCCATTTTGACATAGTTCTTGTAGACTCTTCCTGTACAGACCAAGATGGATTCAGATTTCAGACTCATAAATGCTGTGTGCACTGGTGTGGTTTGTAACTACAGTAGAGTCAAGTTCAGAAGTTGGTGTTGTGCTTTAGAACCCGTAAAATTGATACTCACAGTGAACAGCTGAACCTAACTGAGTAAGCAGCTCAGTAAAGCTACTGTGGAATGTACCAGGCTCTAACAACAGCTGAATCTACTCACTACTGTCACATTAACTTTTAAATTGTTGTGTGTTAATCATGATATTATAACTAGTGTTTAGTTTGTTTAGTTCATGTTAGCACTGCAATACATTTTACTTAATAAGAAGACCCAATCCAGATTTAAGGACTGCATTTTAAAATTGAATTGTGGAAATCTGTTTTCTTTGGCAGCAGATTATGAATAAAATATTGAAGTCTGATTTGATTAAAACTGGATTGGACCAAATTACAAAAACAAACAAGAAACTGAAAGCTGAACAGAGAGTTAGAGGAGAGGTGTTTGTGGAGTAATGTCTGATGATGGATCACTCGTGCGTCGAGAGCTACCGCTCCACTGTGTTCCTGGTTCCCAGCCCCTCGCCGCCCATTACCAGTTCTGACTGTCGCACCTCAAAGGACATCTCATCCTCAGCATTTTCAACCATATCCTCTCCCCCTTCTTCTTCTTCACCAATATGGCAACTCTAAAATATTAAACAAATTTGAATATTTGATACATCCACTAGAGTGTTAACTTCACTTCCAGCCAAACACTACATTAACTTACCTTTGCCATAATATCAGCATATGCCATATAAAGATAATCTGTGTCAAGTTTACTGTGGACAGAACAAAATGACAATGTGAAATAATGCATTCTGCCAGAAACACTATACTTAAAACTATAAATAACCTCTTTTCCGTCAGAGCCGTTCGACTAAAATGCAAAATCAGCTGATGAAGGGGATCAGGCTTAGTTTCTCTTTCCTCTTCTTCTTCCACTTCTTCTTGCTCCAATGCTTTCTGTAAACAAAAGTGTGGTCAAAAGTGTAAAAGACACATGCTTGACTTGAAATGACACTCACAGATAAGTCGTCTATCATTCTGTCCTCAAAGGCATAACCCTCGGTGAAAATCCAGTTGCGTTTGTAGCCCTCAAGGAACATATTTGAAGCTCTATGTCTGTAAAACACACATGGAATTACCAGGTACTGTTGAAAAGTGAAAATTCTAGCCTCATTACCTGGGGATGTTGTATAATGGTGTCATCCTAAAGCAAGCCACAACAGCCCTGCGCCTCTGCTTGGACAACAGTTTGTGCCACACCATCTTTTTGGATTTAAAGGGATGCTCCGTCTGTTTACCAAAAGAATATACTTTTTAACAAACCTTACAATTTTACTAGTATAACCAAAAAAACACACATTACCACTTCGAGATGGTAGAGCACAGCAGAAACCTCCTGCACTCTCTTCACGACTTTCAACGGAGCATCAGCATCTTCTGCTTTTCCCGACATTTCTTTGTACAATGCCATTTGCCAGCGCATGGAGGGATTGTCCACCTTTTTAGTGAGAGATTTTGGATTAATTGTTATCCACTGACCTAACAGGAAGTCCATTTTTTTAAGTAGATGATAGTACCTTGCCCTGAAGATGGAGGTTGTTCTGTAGAAATTCTCTTACTTCTTCATCCGTGTCCCTCTAAAGATATTAACAGAACTAGTGAATGTACTTAAGGGTTTTTATGAACTAGACCACTGATTCTCAAACTATTCTCACCACAAGTAACACTTAAATATTTCTCTCCGCAAGTACCATTATACTGGACTAAAATGGAAGCTCTAAAGCAGGACTTGAACAGGTCTAAACAAGGACTAAACCAGGAATAAGCCAGGATTAAACTACGATTTATATAATAAAATAATAATAGACACCCAAAGCGCTTTACATATTTTTTTGTATTATTCATTCACTCCACAGTCACACCTGATGATGGTAAGCTACTTATGTAGCCAAAGCTGCCCTGGGGCACATTGACATAAGCGTGGCTGCCAGTTTGCGCCTACGACTCAGGGACACAACGACAGTGTGCTTGGACAGGGACTCAAACCACCGACCCTCTGGTTGAAGGGCGAGTGCCTACCCACTGCATCACTGCCGATTTGGAACTAAACGCAAGTCTAGACAAGGCCAATACAAGGACTGCACCAGGTTTATAACCAGGACTTAGAATTTACCAAGACTTCGCAGTCATCATTTAGCCAGATTTTTCCATTTGGCTTGATCTCGTGCCATTTTCTGCACTGCGCATGGTCAGCCCACATACTTCCTGATAATGTCACTTAGTCTTCCCTTCCCTCTTCTCCAGGCTGCCACTCCTGAGCATGTGCTCACTGAAAGTCAGTTTCCTTGCATTTAGTGTTTTGAGCAGTCTATTTTTACAATTCATTATTTCCAATACTTTCTGTCCAACTTATGCGTAATACTCGCCTGTGGCACCACAGTTCAAAACTTACAAGGACCCAGCACTCAGATGCATATGTTGCAATAGAGAAAACCAGGCTGTTGAGTAACTTTATTATTTTTACATCATCTTATTTTGCCAGATGTGGTGATATTGTGGCATTTTTGGCAATTGTTATTCTTCTTATTTCAGATGAGTCGTTGTATGTGAATTCCTTGATGTTCTCCACAGCTTCTCCATTGATTGTTATGCGTCTGCCATCATCTTTTGAAACATCGCTTTGAATTTTAATTGCTTTTGTTCACTTGATTCTCGAACTCTATCCACTAGAGTTCCTCTATTGTACCAGCGATCAGAACTACATCGTCTGCGTATCTTAGATTGGTAATCCTATGTCCATGAGTTATACTTCCTTCAAAGTTATTTAAGGCTTTTCTCATAATAGTTTTGGAGTAGATATTGAAGCGATGAGGAGATAAAATACATCAGTTAATCTATATGATGTCCTCACTGATGCTTTTACGACTAGAGGGAGTCCACCAATGGTACCTGTACCACTGAACTATACCACAAAAAAAGTAAGTACAGTATTAAAGCTAAATGTAAATAAACTCTACCAGTGAGTATCGGATCTTGGCCACATTGATGAGCTCTTGGTCGGCGGGAGAGCACATGTTGAGTCCTATGGGCAGCATCTTCTTCAGAGCTGCCACAATCAGTGAAGTTTGCACCGAGTATCGATCTCCCCGCTTCTTTTTCTTGGTACGTTCTGCATCTGAGCCCCCACCCTAGAATAAAGAGAGACGATCTCAAGAGCATTCTATTCACACTATCCCACATGTGCCAGATATGTGACAAAAATTAACCAGTATAAATAGTAATTATTTTTTAGGAATGTTATGTTTACCAAAAACTAAAAAGTGCCCACAATGTTTATTATTAGAACATTCTAAAGATTTTGATGACTATTGCACAGAAAGCCCTAGTGCCATGGTTTGTGATTATTATAGGAAAAGGTAAAGGGTCACAGTAAAAGGAAACAATGGGAAAATAGCTTTTTGAAAAAAGGACATTAAATAAAATAAAGAGAAATCATGCAAGACAAAAACAGAGTTCATTCCAGACATTCATCATTGCAAAAACATTGAGGCGGTTTGCATGTTGTAACATTGTCAGGTTTGTTAGTTAGTGGATACAACTGTAGCATTAGCTGTATTATTTCTAAACGGATAAGGATGTTACACAAACTATGGATCTATGTACTTTCCAAATTTAGTCCTCCTGTTGTCTGCTCTTTCTAGAGTCCTCCAAGATCAGCATAAATTATTCACATTTCATACAAAATCTTTTAGTTTAGTTAATGCAAGCAGTACATTTAAGTTATTTTTTTGTAAAAACAGCAAAGAGCAACTATCAAGACGGTGCAGTCACATTCAATAAAATGATTGTTTTAATTCACAAAACTAGACAAATATATCATTTATCAATAGTTTCACTGAAATGTCTGCATTGTGATTTGATCTCACAGCAACATAAGACTGTAAATAAACTATATGCAATGTATTGTATGATAAGCAGTATAACTCTAATGACCTTGAAGGCATTTAAAAATGAACATAAGCTAGTTGATCAATTTAGTGCCAGGTGTTATGGACAACAACACATTTAGGGAACAACATTTTGTCTAGATATGATTAATTTCTGGGTTAGGTTGGTCATGTTCAGCACATGTGTGCTGAAGTGGGGCATTAGCACATGTTACTTTGTTTCACGCTTCACATTAGTGGGTATATTTTTCAGGGAATGTGAAGGATACTAAACCATGTTGTGCCATGGCATTTCCACGGAGGAGAGAAGAAAGAGCACAGAGAAGACTAACATCACCCCCTAATGGCAAAAGCTGCATTACAAAAGCTACATGTCATCCAACCTTTAACCAAAATGAACAAGACATAGTGAAAGAGTCCTACTGAACTAGTATCAACCAAGAGCAGACTCAGTGACTCGGGTGATGGCACAGTGCTCCCACAGGAGCAGAGGCCTGGCGTTGAGCCCAGTGCCATGAGCCCAACTTTAGCTGAGTACTTTCATCAAACGCCTCCAGACTCCCCTCCACACACACTGGCAGGACAGAGGACCGTCCACCAGGGGCAGCCTCCTGTCCAAATGTATTTGTCTATTTACAGTTATTTATAGGGCACATGCAAGTCTCTGTGTCAGGGCTGTAAAGTTATGTTCAGTGATGAGTGTCTGCTTGTATGACAGGACAGTGTGAAACTAATACTAGTGTAAGTGGATACAAACTGCATCTGTTGCTTCTTTGAAGCAGGGCTCGAAGAGGATTTTTATCTTCTAAAAATATCCAAGAATAACACAATATATATAGCAATCACACATTCTTAACTAAGCCAAACTGAACTACTCATAGACTGAAATGAATTAATGACTAAGTCGATACAGCTGCAAATACAAGCCAGTATTCAGCACAGGCAATAAATTATCTTCAGTTACGCCTCTAAGAATGTGATATTTGCACTATGTGGTTTAGATGTGCCAGTGTGCTGGAGAGGTTGATGAAAAGCTCCCCCAAAGTGAGGTGCCATGCGATCAGCACAGCGGACGTGCAGAAATAAGGTCTAACCTCTGAGTCCCCGCCCTGGAAACCCAGTCGAAACCCAAAAGAAGAGGATGAGAGACAGCCAGAGAAAACATGTTAACACCACGACTATGAATCACACCTTCATCAGGTTACAGATGTATAACTGAGAAATCAAGCCCAAATAACAGGCATATGTGCAGATTCAGAAGTAGATGGACTAGCTGAAAATAATTCTGAAGTTAAAAACAAGAATAAAAATCTTAAATATTTAAATGTACCATTGTGTATAGTCTAACACCGGCCATAACCCTATGATAAACTCACCTTGCTCATTTTGCTCTTGCTGTCGGCGGTAAGAAAAGACATGTTGTTGATCTCATTCATCACCACAAAGTTCTGTTCTTCTCTCTTGAAATTCTGCAAATTAAGATAGAATAGATTGCATTTGCATTTCTTTGATCAAATTTAACAATAGACAAAAACTTACATGAGACTTAGACCAGAATATGAAGACTTCTCCAACCATCCTGAAGAGCTCCTCGGCATCTGGGTCTGGACAGGTCAGCCACCTCGCCCTGAACAACAAACATGTTTAGCTGTAAGAAACATACACAATTAAAATGATGTACATTTTCAATTCACCTGTTGTTGTCCACATATCGAATAAGCAGAGGATACAGAGCATACAGATCTCTGCAGAGGACAGCAAATTCATCTCGTATGGTGCCATCTTCCTCGTCTCCCTCTGACTTGCCCTCCATTCTCAGATGGTCCTCTTCAGCCACAACTTTTGAAGTGCGTTTTTTAAGTTTCTCCATCGTTGGAATGAAGTGGGACTTAAGCATCTCTGGCTTTGCTCTGCTGACAATTGGCTGAGAAAACACTACAGGAAAAATAGAGATGTTTTATTATTCATTTAGCTAATTCTGCATACTCCTGTTAGGGGTCTCAGGGGACCAAAGAGTATACCAGCAACTATGGGCCTTTGGTAGGAAACACCCTGGGCAATGGCCAATTAGCAACAACACTGATATAGATACATCTGTCTGTATGTGTATGTAGATATGTCTGTAGTCTGTAGGGGCCAGGGGAGGGGCTAAAGGAAAACTTGACTACTATTAGTTAACCCACAATGTCTTATCTGATGTTGCTGTAGAGGCCGTGGGGCAGTTAAGAGTCAAATCATGCACGTCATTGGAGGAAGTTAGAGTACCCAGAGGAAACCCCCGGCAACACAAGGAGGGCATGCAATTATAATTTATTTAATCTGAATAATAACTTCTTCAGATGATGTTTAGTAGTGCTCACCTGCCAGTCTCTTCATCCACGAGGCCTCATCGATGCCCAGATTGTTGACTACAATCTTCATGATACTACCCAGGAGCTGGTTGAGGTGCTCTGATGTGACATCGGTGCAGACACGACCCTCCATCTCAGGGAGGTTTTCGGGTCCCCTCTCCCACCAGCGCGGCAGGTAGTTACACAACATTGGTAAAGTAATCTCAATAACATGAGGCATCTCAGTGTAACGAGCACCGGACTCTGCCAAGTCGCCAATCTCCTTCAGCAGGATATCCAGCTCTGGGATGTCCGGGCATAACTCTTGGACCTCGTTTGGAAGGCCCAGAACTTCATAAAAGATGAGAGTGAGAGAGGGAAAGAAAATATTTAGTATTTAGCATAATACCACATTTACTGACATATACTGGCCACATTATTAGGGGGAATCCCTTTATTTAACACTGTACTGCAAAAACAAGCAACAAATCCCAAACATTATTCTGCTGAAGTTCAAACTGAGCTACAGAATGGAGAAGAAAGAGGATGTCTAGTGACTTGGTGCCACTACTCTAGTAAGACATTTAAAAAAGTGCTGATATTAGCTCCTTTATGAGGGGAAATATTGTGTATGATTTTCATAGCTTGACAATGTTTAGAGATAAAGCATATATATTTCTAACTAATGCATTTACACAACTTAGCTAACTATAATTAAACCTCCATAAACTGCTCATCCAGTGAGTTTGTCTCATCTTTGTCAATCATTGCTACACATAGCAGTTTACAGATACTTTTTCAATGAAAATAATATAGAATGTGTCAGTCCTTTACTACACTTCAGGCTACACTTTTTTGTTTCAAGTTTGCCTAATAAGTGGCCACTGAATGTACGTATATCTGAGTGAAAGTTACTCACTGGCTCTTTCCCTTGGTGTCTTTGTGGTGTAAACAGAGAATGCATTGAACTCGTTCAGGTGGGGCTCCAAGTACGCCACTGGCATCGCTGCAGCAAGATGAGCCAGACACTCTCCGAGAGCAGGCCGCTGTCTGTACATAGATCACACATTTAAATGTTTCCCAAAAACATCACTATACTGTCACAATAAAAAGATCAACAATAACTAAAGATGCCAGTCAATGTTACCTCTCAACATGAGGATTTTTGACAGTCCCCAGGGAGTAAATACTACACATGATGCGATAACATGACATCTGTAGGTCATCCACTGAAAAACAAAAAAGACAGTTAAGCCACTTATAAACGAAAGCATTTGTCACATAAAGAGACTTACACATAACATCATCTCCAAACAGATGTTGAGCGATGTGGTCAAACAGTGAAGTAAGAACTGGGAGCAGGGCGATTGTGGTGTAGTTAATGTTTTGGGAGACACCTTTTACTTGCTGAGAAGAGAAGCAAATGGGAATAAACACGACTGCTTTGAAATTCTGTAAAAAGAAATCCTTGTGTTACCTGATTTCCTTTAGATACTTTCCCCAGTTTTAGGTTCTCCACCATTTTTTCAATGTCATCAGCTGCACTCTCAAAGAATGAACGCAATCCTGCTTTTACAATCTCTGGTCCTGACTTCATCACAGTCCTAAATGAGTAAAACAGTATTTAATATTGCACAAGCAAAAATTTTATTGATTTAATATGTTCAAAAATATTGGAAACACTTTATAACAACACTAGTATTAAGCATTAGTTAAGGATTAGTAACCAGTTGATTTTATTCCTAAATATTATCTACCTATCTTAATTATCAATGAACTGCTTAGTCGATAAATTCATTGTTCATTACATATCTATTAATGTTTTATTACTGATAAATAGTGTGAAGTTATTACAAAGTGTTAGAAATATCATTATTACCGTGCATCCATTGTTCATTACATATCTATTAATGTTTTATTACAGCTAAATAGTGTGCAGTTATTACAAAGTGTTAGAAATATCATTATTACCTTGCATCCAGCGACCGTGCCAGAATATGAAGACAGTTGACAATGCCAGAAGAATCTGTGCCTGTTTATTTAAATTGAGGTTCAGTACAATATCATAGACTTTATGTATCTGATAATTGAACACTTCTTACCAAAAAGAGAAACTCTGTGTCTCACCAAAGCAGACATTTTACAGAAGATACTGTAACAAAAAATGAGATAAATGAAAAAAAAACTGAATGAAAGTGTATTGTGATAAATAAATGACTAGTTACCTTGCTATCATTTCCTTTTCTTTATTTGAAGAATGCCCCCCACTGCCCAACACTTTTGCAGGTGTTGACAAGAAGTAGAGGCAGTGGTTTTTGAAATACTGGTTGATCAAAGGCATCAGAATCTGGAAGAGAGCATTCAAATAATCAATAACTTGAGATAGATGTATTACTTAACAGTTAAACAGTTTTACCTTGGCAAAGAATTTGATTTCTTGTTCATGGGGAGATTTTTCTACCCGTCCACTGCTCACCACAGCCTCTGCAAAACAACATAACAGCAGCAGCATAACAACTGGCCAAGTTTGTATCCATTGTTTGACTTCTACCTAGATGAGCGATGAATTCCTGCGCTATTTCCATCCACTTAAGGAGCTTCTGCAGGAAACCATAGGCAAATCTCTTCTCAATAGATGAAATATCGGACTCCATGTCTTTCAGCCCCCTGGGACAAAATAACACAGTATCAACGATCATGTTTTTGTCAACATTCAGTAATCTAAAAAAAAGAACATTATAACATCAGACCTTGTGACTGCATATCCATTGAGCTGCAGGAACTTGAGCAGCTCATAGGCCTTTTCTCTGTCACGAGCCTTCTCCTTTGCAGTCAGAGTGTCGTAGGGCACCAGCAGAGGATGTGTGCCCCCTCCTTCACATACACATACATTATTAACTCAATACATATTTTATCCACACAATTCCTTCATACCTTTGGATTGTAATTCAAGCTTCTTTTTCCGTCCCCATGTGTTGTGATAGTTTTCTGCCAGTTGCTCAGCCATAGACTGTAAATAGAAAAGGACTCATATTAGTAATGCTAGCGGTTTCACAGCCATAAAGCTCAATCACAACCTTGTACCTGCAGATCTCTTGATAGAGCCATATGTGAGATGTCAATGGGCTGTGGACTATAACCGTGGCTCGGGTCATAGGTTGCCTGGAAAGAAAATAATTGATATTAACATAATACAATAAGTCTATTGTAAAAAGCGTTGAGCAGCACCTGAGCGGTCTGAGAGATCTTTCGCGCAGCTGCCTTCTTCTTTTCAGTCTCTTCTTCCTCTCTGGCTTTGTCTATGGTCCACTCCCAGGCGAGCATGGCTTTTACGGACTCCTTTATGGGCCAGCGGTATATCTCTTTGTCCTGGTGAATGTCAAAGTAAAGTAAGATGTAAATAGGTGTGTAATGTAATGTGAGTGTACATTATTCACCCACCTTTTCTGAGAATGTTTTATAAGGTCTGAGCATTGGGTGTGTTTTTGCATTTTCATCCAGGACTTCTCCATATGACCAGTTATTCTGAATCTGTAATCACAAAACTGAAGTCTCATGGGAATAGTTCAAATTTTTGTAGCACAAACTACATGATACCAGATGTGGAATATGGTGTATAATGCAGTACCTTTTCAAAGGCCCATTTGTCATGTGTGTATTCAGCATAATTGTTGATAAAAGCATCTAGACGCTCAGGGATAATAGTGCTGTATACAAAGACACATGCATTTTACAAACAAGCTAAATTGGGTGAAAATTATGCAACTTAATAAAATCTGACTTTGTAGTTTCCACTGGTTTTGGATCAAAGTTGCCTTCAGCGTCCACTGAAGCCTTTTTCTCTGTTTTGGATGAGTAGCTTGCATCAACATAGTCTGGAGGAATGGCTCCAGCTATGGCGCAGATGCAGGGCATGGAGATTTTGAAAATCTCAGCATCAAATTTCTGAAATGTACAGGAATAGTTTAGATGCAACCATTACATAAACAAGAGAAAATATATGTTAAGAGAAGTTATTTACTTTGTGCTCCAGAGACTCAAAAATCCCCCAGAAGAGTTTGCGGGTCAAATGAAGTTCTTCCTCTGAAGCCACTCCAAAATTTGCCCAACCGTTAGGAAGACAATAGTACTTCCAACAACGCTCGTAGTGATTGGTCAAAAGCTACATACAAATATAACATTAGGTCAGGTAATGTAAGTAAATAGTTGACATAAAGAGATAACCCTGTTTTATACCTTTAGAGGCATTTTGGCATATTCATTTAGTATGGGCACATCAAAAACAAGACGTCTCAACAAGTGCTGGAGCATTGATGGACGTAGATGTCTGGAAATAAAAATCAATTATCTTTAGGTTAATCTGAGTCCAGTACAAGTAAACACTTTGACATGTGGTAAAACTAACTTGCATAAAGCCATGAGACATTCTTCAATAATGTCTCTCTGAGCCTTGGTGAATGCACGTCCACGGGACAGACGGTAGATCGTGTGCAACATGGAGTCGATCATTATGGCTCGATGGTCACTTCCAGCAAACAGGGGTGCACATTTGGTGATAAGAGGCAGCACTGCAGAACACAGGTATCGGTTCAAAGCCAGGGCCATCTCTGTGGTGCTAAAGGCAACCTGTGAAATAGACAACACATTAAACATCCCAGTGATAAAGAAATATAACCAGGGCTTGACGTGAACACTTTTGATCACTAGACACTAGACATTCATAAACTGTTACAAATTTTATGTTCATGTGTCATGTTCATTTGTGATATATTTACAGTAGTATATCTTGAGCATATACTTACAGTGTCCAGAGAGGCAGCAGCTCTCATGTCAGGCAGAAAGCCCACTTCAAGAACATGAAGAAGGAAATCCTGATTTTCAATCCCATAGACTCTGTCCAAGAAGAGCACCATCGGAGCCTTGTGATCCGGTACAAAACTGGCTGACATCTTTGGTTCAATAATGCTGTTATCTGAAAATAATAATAATATTTTATTTGCAATGTTTATTAACAACATACTCTCAATAATAGATGCTTTGTAGTGAAACCAAATCAGATATGACCTTTTCCAAAAGTAGGAATCTGAACAGGAAGGCTGATGACTCCAACTAGATCTTCAATAGGCACCAAAGATCTGAGAATGGCTCGGATTCTTAGAGCTTCACCCTTTCCAGCCTGAATCAACTGTTGAAAATAACACAATTGTCTGTTAATATTGCTTAACCTTTTTATATTTTGTTTCTAGGATAAAATACAGTGTGGCTTACATGCATCTCAGGAGCACATCGTCCCAGCAAGTCGATGAGCGCAGAGTAAAAAGACATGATGGCATTCCCAAGATGCACCCTGTTCTCTTCATGCTGCTCCTCTCCTCCGAACCTATATCAATGAAGGTACATTCTGAATGATCTACTATTGTCACAGAAAGCAAGAGCTCTTACATTGGAAAGCGTCTGTCTTTCTTCACAGAGGGGCCGTCTCTTGCAGGATCCTCTGATATTTTGATGGCTTCTTCTATTGCAGCTAGTAAACCATTGCCCCCCTCTCCTCTCAGGGCGGGGCCAAAGCATTCAGGTCTTCGGATGAGCAGGCGAACCACCACATTCGCATTCTCTTCTACGCTTTCTCCTGAAAAGGAGATTAAAAAAGTAGTTTGTCTCTTTTAAATAAATAGCATAATTTCGTTATGTATAGTGTATGTAATAAATCATACCATTGACAAAGACAGCAAATCGAAGGAAGTCTAGATACTTTTCTCCACCACAGGGATTCCAGCCAATGTCTGGGTAGCCCTTAGCGAGTAGCATCGGGCAGCTCTGAAGTCCACATCCTGCCAAGTACTTCACCACCTGAAGAGTCATAAATGTTAGCGTTAGACAAAAAACATTGTAATGTGACTCTAGTTTATTACCATTTCCAAATCCTGTTCTTGTAAAGCTAAAGCCAGCTCATTGTTGTCAATACAGGAAGCAGCAGCCACATCCAAAGGAGTTGATCCTCTCATTCCTAATAAACGGCACACAAAGTCAGATTAGCTCATAAAATGTACAAACAATAAAACAAAGACACTCACCTAGACCAATGCCACTGTTCTGTAGAAGATAGCTGAGGTGGTCAAACATAGATCTCTGGTTCTGACGACTGATGCGGCAGAAATAACACAAAAATCGACAGCAGTTTGTCACAACCCGTGGAAATCTGATCTCCTGTGAGCAGAAAAACATAAAGCAAATAATGAAATAATAAAATATGGAACGCGTGTGCAGTCTCTCAGAAAAACTGTTTGGTCAATCTTAGGCCATTTACCCTTTGCTTATATGTTATATGAATACTTCACCTTGGAGTCCCCGCCTCCCAGCACATTGACCATTACTTCCATGACAGTTTCATGCATGCCCAAGGCTCGCATCAGGTTTGGGTGTTGATAGAAGACTTTGTTACTCATAATGTTGCTATATATGAAACAACAAAATATATGTTAAATGACTGATCAAATGCTAACAAAAGGTAGTCTCCATACAAACCCAATGCTTTGAATCATAAGCCTCTCCTCCTCTGGACCCATCTGGACAATGAGCAGTGATCTGATCTGGCCCAGACACTCTAGCAGATCCATGGTGTCCTGGATTGATACTGCATTGATGGTGTAGGCTTTAGGCAGGGCTCTCATGAGCTCTCCCAGCCCGTCGTACTGTCTGTGAAGGAGACTGAACATCATCCGCACCAGCTCTGGGTTCTGGATAAAAGACTCCTGTGCCCAATGGATCATAGTGTGAGAGATCAGCTCCTGTAGGGTGCCTGGGGACAAGGAAGAGCAAAGTACATTCATAAATATGTACAGAACAAGAGAAATGACTGAGCAGGGCTTTGAACAATGTATTATGCTAACTCTGTTTTTTTAAGACCACATTATACATTGTTAAATGATACCCCGAGGTGTAATTTTGTAAGTTTGTGTAATCCTGTTATACTGAAGCACCTTTCTTGATAGGTAAGGAACCCCATCACTTTATGCATGTGGTAGTAAAACACTCACTTGGTTTCTTGTCTTCTTGTGGCTCAGGTTCAGTCTCTTCCTTTTTCTGACGAATCTTTTTCACTTTTTCCACCAAACGGAAGAGTCGACCTTGGAGAGAAGTATCCACTTGCTCCTCCATTTCTTCCTCTTCAATATGTACACCTAAATTAACCAAAAAAAGCATTTAGGCGAATCCATGTTACAGATTACAAATGAATGTGTGAATGAACTTACCACAGTGTGCCAGAACGGCCCGGTGAAACATAGACATAGCCTCTCGGACCTCGTCAGGAACAGGGCAGTCTTCATCATCAGCACAGTTTTTAAAATTCATCAGCATGTTAACCTGTGTAGCATCAACTGAATAAGAATAATTGTATAATATTCAAGTTCCATTCCAGATTTTTCCCCCCTATGGTACCTGCTCTTGAGGTGGTGACCTGAATTCACGGGTTTTGCGAGCCGTCTCAGCAGCGCTCATAGTAAACGCCTGCATAAGGTCATTGTAACGCTGCCTCTGATTGGACTGTATTTGATTGACAAACTGGTCCGAGAACGCAATAATGGCTTCAACTCTGTGACGTAGCTCACAGTCACAGAAATACTGCAGAAGAGTACACATCTGAAGAGACACAAAGAGAAACTCTATTTTTTACATGATTTTAGTATAATATTGGTCAGTAATGAGTTAAATCCCCATTACAAGTATCTGGTGGCTTGGTGCAAGGGTTTCTTATTTCCGTTTAAAGATAGGAACTGTTTGGATAATCATGTATATTTTTATTTTATTGTATTGTATTGTATTTTATTGTATTGTATTTTATTGTATTTTTTTTATACTATTATGCACTAGGGGTGGGCTATACGAAGACTACTACTTCTTCATCAAAACCTTTTAACTACAAATTTAATGTACATCCAGTTCAGTATTCATCATAAAACTTAACACTATTTATTTTCCTTTTTTAATTAATACAGTGAAATTAAAACAATAGCACTGTATCCAAGTTGAAAAAACTTCATATCTCGAGTCGATTGCCATATCGCCAACACCTATGCACAACTACAACATATACTAGTGACATAAAGTTGACTTTCAGATGAAATAAAATAATGTTCATCATCTGGTTCTATGTAAAAATTGACATTTTCAGTTGTCCAGCAATTTCACCCAAATACCCCTAACTTTTTGTGACCACTCTAACTTCAACATCTCACAAAGGCTCAATGCACAAATTGAAAAGTCTAGTGATTCAAATGTATACCTGTAATTTGACCGACTCAGGAAGCTTCATCTGGAAAAGTCCTTGTTCGAGATGTTCGACTTTAGATTCACCAACGGTCTCTATGGGTTTTGTATCTTTCTCTGTTTCTTCTGCACCTTTCTCACCATTCACCGGTTCATTAGTGACCACTTCAGGCACTGGTTCAGGCTCTTCCTCTTCCTCATACTCTTCATCTTCTTCCTCACCAAGACCATCATCCTCATACTCCTCCTCTTCCTCGTCTACCGTTTCTGGCTGTGGTTCCTTCACTGGTTTCAGAGATGTTTTTTCTTCTTTATCGTCTTTTGCCTTGTCGTCAACAGGCTCTTCAACTTTATTGTAGCTGAAGACCACAGGTTCAAGCATCTTCAAAATATGTGTGACGTCTTCATCGTCGAACACGCCCATGATCAGAAGAGTGCTGATGAGTTTCAAAATGGGCACAAAATGAAACTCCACGCTGCCCCCTACAGGATCTCTCATGGCTTGACCGCCGTCTTGCACCGCTTCAGTCAGCATGTTCAAGGCCTTATTCTTCAACACCTTTGGATACAAGCAAAGATATTATGAAAAATGTGAAATTATTTTTGGTAAAATGCAGGGCCTGACGTGAATATTTTTTTGATATCACTTTAAAAGCCAATTTCAATTTTCAGTTCAAGTCAAAATGTGAATTGGATATTTAGCACTGTATATTCTGAACAAAAATATGATAAATTGTGTACTTTTACTTTATTATAGTTTTATAAGTTTGAATTTAAGATCCATTAAAGGCTAATAATCCACAGCCCTATATTTTACATAAATGCATACAATCTAACTGTCTAATATAAAAAGTGTTACTCACCAAAATCTAGATATATCAGCCTTTGCAGTTTGGCTTGCGTTTATGTCAAGTCCTTATGTAAAAAATTTGAACATTGGATACCACTCACCTCTAAAGGTACCACTGGACTCAGGGTGTAAATGTCCTGGTTAGTCCCCACAAATCCAACAGAGGAGAAGTGAAGTTTGGGGCGCAGGCATGTTGTAAGACCCACCCCAGGAAGAGTATTAGCTTTATCAATGTACAAGATGATGCTCCGGGTCTGGTCTGTCATGGGAACAATAAACTCTTTGTTGGTTCCTAGTCTGTTCCTTTTGGCAGACTCCAGATGCATGCTAATAAGAAGGTCATAGAAGCCGCTCCTGATCGGTCCAGGGAGGTAGGTATTCTCGATGGCGTAGAAGAGCTGGGATTCGTCCACGTGACTGCAGAGGGCGTGGGCGACTCGGTTGTTCCCCAGAGCACAAACTGAACCGTAGAGTTTTAGAGTGTGATAGTGAAACTTCAACAAATCCATGCGCTCAGACAGTTCCAGGATGTCAATACACCTACACAAATCAAAATGTAACAAAATGTTGGGTCTTAGTGATATTAGAGCATTTCATGAAAGTATTCAATTAACCAGGTGGAAAAGTGGTAAGTTGAATGCATTTAAGGAGGATTCTGTAATTTCACACAAAAGTCAAATATACCTGACTTTTTGTGACTGTATATAATATCATATTTTACTTATAGATTAGAATTTCATGTTTTTAAAAAGTTGTTTTTGCTAGCTGTTGCTTTCTTTCTGCTGAAAAATCCCAGATTAGGTGCATGTCCCTCTAAGGCCCTCTTTCCCCCTGTTGGCCACACCCCCATTTTCCTATTAGCAGAAAAGTGGGGCTTTTTCACTTATCCATGCAGAAAGCAATTTTAGCTCCTGTGAAAGTCAGTCAACTTAACCGTAACCCCTTTAGATATACCTGTTCTCTTCTGGGATATGAAGTGCCATCATAGTAAGGGGCTCCTGACACTGCACCATCCAGCCCAGTCTCTCAGTCACTCTCTTTGTTTCTGGAGCCAGGAAGTGGTTGGGCATGCGGCTCCAGATGACCGGAGTCAACATCTGGATGTCCAGTCGAGGAGGACACTGAGGCACGGGGTTCCTACGCTCACTTCGGAACATGGCAGCTGAGATTGGCATGATGTTCTGGAACAAATCAAGCAGGGTGAATTAGATAGCCAGTACATCTATGTTAGCTTTCGGGCTGCAGGAAACCATTTTTGTGATCAGTTTACTATGTAGGTAATAATCAGATAGCTTTGCTGGACTGGTGAAAATTGTAAAAACTGATTAATTAACTACATTTTGGAAACTAAAGCAGGGAATATACCAAACACTGTCTAATTGATTATACTGTATTGTACTAAATGTACTTTACATTAGTAGAAGTAAATCTTATATACCTTCAGTTTTCCTAGGTCAAACTGAATCATATTTTGATTTGAAGGAAGAACAAAGGCAGCTGGAAACAGTTTTGTGTTAGGCTCCACCTGAGCAAAAGAGGATACAAAATTAGATCATTTAATGTATAACGACAAAACCTGGCATCCTGACCTGGTAAAATGTGTTGATCTCCTTTCCATTCGCTGTAAAAGTCATGAGCCCCGTGTCCAGATCTACCAGACAGCCGATGATAAAGTCCTCTTGACTGACTCGAGTCTGTTGTGAGCTGCTAAACTCTCCTCCACAAACCATGTAACAGTTACTCCGTTTTATGCTAAAACAAGTAAAAATTCAAAGATTATTAGGAAAGCTCTAATAACTGAAAGAATATTATTTTCAAAACTCACCTGTCATGTATGTTGCCTTTGTCATCGCCTACTGTCACAGTCACATTTCTGACTTTATTCAGATCAAAATGAGGGTCATATTGGTGATAGTCTGGTGTGATCCAGCCAACCCAAACACCACCAAGCTCCTGCCCCGCAAAGACTCGCACTGAATAGTAATACTAAAACAGAGACAGATAGAAAAAATGACTAAAATTACTTAAATTAAGCATCATATTTTTTATGTCCATACAGTGGTGGTGTTGAGAATGATGTCCATGTCATCACGGTCGTCTGGTACAACATCTTCCATCAGACGTGGCATAGTGGGAACAACAGGTGGAGGATTTATCAATGCAGCTTTCTTTGCTTTGGAGAAAAACCTGAAAAAAAGACAATTACTGGGACTTCTGAGTATTTTGATAGAGACTCCAAACAAGGGCAACTAACGATTATTTTGCTAATTTAATAATCTGTCGATTAACCGATTAATAATCAGCTAGTAAAAGATGCTTTTAATAGATTGTGAACCAGGTGGAGATAGAATTATGTCACCTGAGGACTTCTGGATAGAGCATATTTACAGACAAAGAAGGTTTTCCATCCTAAATTCAAAATGTATGTTTTTTTTTCACAGTTCTGGCTTAATTACTGCTTTACGTTGGTTGCAAATGGCATGCGTTGTTTCAGCCCTACCCCTGTATGCCATTATTTAAACAACAAACCCTTTCTTCTTGCTTTTCTCAGTCGAAGCATCCTTCTCATTTTCTCCATTTTTGATCGTGGGCGGCTCTTTGGACACCGATGCCTCTTTCTTGTCCTCCTCCTGTTCTTTGCGAGAGGCTGACTTCTTGAGGATTTCAAAGTCCGAGTCTGGGTCCACTTCGATCACCTCGTCCTCCGGGATAGTTAAGGCGCGAGTGAGAAGCGTTGTACCTGCTGGGACTTTGAATGATTCATGAAATTCAATGGGCATGCTCAGCCTAAAGAACAGGAGGTCTGTGTTGGCATTCTGAGATCCATAGGTTTTGTGGGTCACTTTAAGGCAAGGCGGGGTGTCCACTGTGCCATCCACACGGGACATCTAGAGGAAAGTAATGTCATATATATTATCAATTATGTAATCACAAATTCAGCAACACAATTAGACACAACTAGAAAATTATCATTATTTAGAACTAATACTATTCTAAGTGCGTCCTAGCCCCAGTTTTCACCAGTAAGTCCAGATTTACTGTCTTTCCTTTTATTGATCTGAAATTGTAAAAAATGTAAATAGTGTCCCACGATAGCACATACCTCAATGTGGGGATGATCTGGTGGGACAGAGATGTACTGGGGGAGGCTCTTGCTAAACCACATGGTGATGTCTCTTTTCATGTTAATTGCAAAGGGCTCGAATCCCTCCTGCAGGCCGCAGATGGTGAAATACTTGAGACTGCTGACGTTCTGACCAAGGTTTATTCTGCCGACCTGGGACATGCCCAAACTGCACACCGGTATGAAGCCTATGGGAGGTATGAAAAGCATGGAATGATATTATAGGCATAAATATAATCTATATATATATATATATATCTATACATATGACTTCTTAATAATCTCACCTTCTCCGACTTCTATATCCTTGAAGGCCATCTCTGAGCCTGAGTCGCTGATCAGCATTTCACCGTTGAGAGTAAACATGATGTTCATCTCAGTGAGGTCAATCATGCAGCCAACTACATCACCAGACGCCCACTGACGACCAAAGGACTCGTTTCCTATATGCCATCTTTGGGCCTAAAAAGCAAAAGTGTTTAACTCATTTGACAAGCTACTATTTCCACAACTATTTTCAACAAATCATTTTTTCTTGAACCTTGTATCCGTTGAAGACGTAAGCCAACTCATCCGCACCAAGTTCAGTGTCTGCACGAACACATGGTCTGGCCCAGCCGACTCTCATCTCTCCGACTGTCACTGCCTCAAACTCAAAGTACCATTTACCAGATGTAACCGCATAGGACTTCTCTGCTCTGAACACCCGGATCTTATCACCTCGAGAGCTACCTGGTCCATGCCCACCTGTAGAAAAAAAATAATGTACATTTAGTTGTGTTACTACTGCAACAGAAAGCTTATACTCACTGCTCTCCTGATCGGGTGGTTCAATGTTGTATCCATAACCGATCAGTGTGCGGACAGCGGCACAAACGGTCTCTCTGTTTGTCTTTTTCGTTTTTTCGTCCAATAGATTGTAAGGAACCAAACGAGGATTACGCTTGTTCATTATATCCTACATCAGGAAATCATAATGAAGAGACAAAATCTCAAAAACTATACCACAGAAATCTAAAAAACTATACAACAGAAATCTCAAAAACTATACAACAGCAATCTCAAAAACTATACAACAGAAATCTCAAAAACTATACAACAGAAATCTCAAAAACTATACAACAGAAATCTAAAAAACTATCAAACAGAAATTGAAAAAAACTATACAACAGAAATCGAAAAAACTATACAACAGAAATCTAAATCTATACAACAGAAATCTAAAAACTATACAACAGAAATCGAAAAAACTATACAATAGCAATCGAAAAAACTATATAACATATGAAAAACCAAATTTGACCATGAATTACTGTAAGTGTGAACTACCTGTACAATACTGTAAGTCCAGCCCTGACGAACGCGGTCTCTTGCCCAAACGTTGTGCCCGTTTTCTGCCAGTCTCTCCACCAGTGTGTTCTGGTTAGGAGTCAGCTTCACGTGGTTCAGGTCCAGAGGGGCTGGCTTGTAGCCGTTATATTGAGTGTATCTAATGAATACGTTTTTTATAGACTTGAAGGACTCATTCAAAAGCAATAAAACGATAAAAAAGAGTAAATTGTAGCCTACGTTTTGGGAAACTTCATCTTTTTTAGATTCTCTTCAGCCTTTTCATCTCCCATCCCAACATGGCAGCCTAGAGCCAGGAGAGTCCTTTAAAATAAAAGGAAACATCAAGAATAGAAGTTACTTAAATGTAATCGAACACTTTTGTATTTACGTAACATGATTATGACATACTTAAGCGTTTCACCAGACATTGCCAAATTATAATTTTTCTCCGGTTCAGGCAGACTTTGGAAATCTACGAGGCAGGGGTGCAACTTCTTATTGTCATCACGGAACTTGAAAGAAAATAAACATATGTTGAAAATAATATTGTCTTTTTCTGTATAGATTCTGTGTATAATAGTAAAAATACTCACTGGTCCATAGGTCCACCCTTGCTCAATGCGTGTAACAGCCCATAATTCATGGCTATTTTCAGCTAGTTTCTCTCGAATGCGCTCCAAATGAGGTGGAAGAACAATCTAAAAATACAGCAAACAAAATGACCCAATGTTTATTTCATCAGCACAGTAGATTTTGATTTGAAATGTTCTTACTTGAATAGTGTCCACGGGGCAGGGAGTGAAGGCTGTATGAGACAGAGACACTGTGGGACCCAGAAGGTTGCGAACGCCATCAAAGTCATGCTTGTATTCCTTTATAGGTTCAATCTTCAATCGATCCCTTGGCAGCACGGCTTCATAGGCTGGAGCGTAGCCTGGAGGTGGAAGAAACTTGAAATCTCCATGGCGACCACCAAGCAGAAATCGAAACCTGAAAGTAGAAAGTGTCAAAAATGATAGGCTTAATTATAACACTTTTTTTCATTTACAGTGTCTTACTTTACGCCTGCAGAAAAACTGACAACAGGGAAGAACAGGCCATCCAGGTTGAAGTTTTCAAACATGCCCTGAACTGGGTGACCATTGATCCGGAAAGAAATACTAGGAACGCTCAAATCCAGGCAACAGCTGACAACATCCTCCGCTGTGAGGACATGCTGATTAGGAGTGGCAACATGACGGGCAACTCGTCCTGCAGAGAGATACAGAAGGCTTTATTTATTTTTAATATTGACGTATCAAGTGGTTATAAGGTTAAATAAAACAAAAATTAAAAAAAATTACATATAAAATTCCTAGTAGATCATACATTTCAGAAATTCAAAAAGGCACTAACAGATACACCATAAGTCACCTATATCACCTTCTTCATCTTCATTCTCATGCTTGATTTAAACTTCAGGTTTAATGTGTTGTGGTAGTAGATTATCTATTTGAGCTCACAACAGGTAAACAGATCTACCTAATAAAGTGGCCAGTGAGTGTACATGCATGCTATATACAGTATCTTATCTTATGTTCCTCCTACCTGACCACAGATGAAGTCCATCAAAGGCGTAAGAGTACAGATCATCCCCGACCCCATTGGCGCCCCAGCCTTCTCCACCTCCAGGGTAAGGACTGTAGCCCTCGGTCAGAGCCCAGCCCACGCGCAGATGATAGGGCTGAGCTGTGAGGAACGGCTCCACCTGGTCCACCATCACCTCAAAATACCACTTCTTATACTGAGTGGACCCCTCGCAAGTGCCCAGGAAAATATTGGGTCTCATACTACACAACGACACAATGTAATGGGTCACAAATCTCATAATGCTATATTTTAATAGATCATAGTGCTAAAACTGAGATACAATTTTACTAATTTTATTTTATTGTCATCAATTGTTTTAACTAACTCACCTTGTTACATAGTTGATAATGTTGGTTTGCAGCAGGAGGTCTCGACCCGGAAGCAAATTCTCAGTGATAAGATTCTGATTAGATCTCACAGCAACGCCATTGCACACACACAGTGAACAGAGCACATCCAAAACCTACAACAAAAAGTCTTAGCCATAGCAAAAAATATGATGTCACTTAAGGTTTTTGTGCATTTGTTTCTACCTTGTGATTTCGGCCATGTTTGTCGAGAAGTGAGATGATGGATTTGATGTGGTTTTCTTGAATGATATTTAGCACTTCTGGACTTTCAATGAGGACACAGTACAAGACCTCCAGGATTCCTGTGAGATTATTGACAAAATGCATATTACACTTTAAGTTTTTTATGTGTTATATTTTTATTAGGTTTGGCCGTTTACATACCTGACGATGCTTCCAAACGGTCCAATTTACTGACCAGCCAGTCAAGGTTATCGCAGAACAGGGCACAGTTAGCACGGTTGCCTCTGATGAGAGATGCTGAACGAAAATGTGATTTTTTAAACATGCTGAGAAAATGTATTATACAAGAAAACGTGTGGCCTTTCAATGGAGAAATAAATATATATTTTTTAAACACGCTGAGAAAATGTATTATACAAGAAAATGTGTGGCCTTTCAATGGAGAAATAAATATATATTTTTTAAACACGCTGAGAAAATGTATTATACAAGTAAATGTGTGGCCTTTCAATGGAGAAATAATTACATATTTTTTTAAACATGCTGAGAAAATGTATTATTCAAGAAAATATGTGGCCTTTCAATGGAGAAATAAATACATATATTTTTTAAACATACCCAGCAATTCATAGAGCAAATTAACAATTTCTTTCCAAGACTCAG
The DNA here is from genome assembly GCA_036025475.1 of Philypnodon macrostomus. Lineage (NCBI taxonomy): Eukaryota > Metazoa > Chordata > Actinopteri > Gobiiformes > Eleotridae > Philypnodon > Philypnodon macrostomus. Next base: position 27,622 of record JAVQKC010179673.1, read on the forward strand.
CAGCCTCTTCCCCAGCGTACTCGGAGAAGTGAGCTGCTGTGTTGTAGACATTAAGCCGATCGACGCAGTCCAAAACTAGTGTTATCATTCCCTATTTAGGACCAAAAAAAAAACAGAATTAGCAATAACCATGAGTTAAGTTAAAATGTGTTCCTATAGCACATTTAAAACCAATGTGAAACAACAAGTGACCGAGGAGCTGTACACGCTAAAAAACAGGCCATATCTTTGAATACCCTTAAAACACACAAAAATACAGACTTGTAAAAATAAAATCAAAAGCCAAGATATTCCCTTAATTGGTGTTGAAATCAAAATAAAAAAAGAAAAACCTTTAAAAACCTATAAACCTATAACCTATATATAAAAAAAACTATAAAAAGAACCTATAATAAGCCTCTCACTTAAGCAAACTGACCTCTTCTTGAAACAGATTCTGTCTGTTTTTGAGTGAACGGAGCTTGAACTGTTTCTCCTCGTGCTCCAGCTCCTCTTCAGGCGGGCGGAAATAAAAAATGAGATCTTGTAGCGACAGAACCACTGTGTCCATTGGCAAAGACAGAGGATTGGATGACTTGTTCTTCCCACTTAGAGCATCTAGACCTCTGGAGATATGAACAGGGTTTAACAATTAGTCCCTATATGGAATAATAACTAATACAAAGATATGTATTGATTTTTGTACTTGATAAACTGGCTGAAAAGGCCTGTAGTGCTATAAATCATTCTGGCCGCTTGAGATTCTTCTGTTTGTGATCGGGCTACTGTCAGTGCATCGTCCATGTGACCTTCTTTGTGGAGAATGGCCTAAGATACAGCAAGCAATCACAGTTAAAAAAGTCAACCAACCTAAAAAAAGATTAGATGTTTTTATGTCATCCTTATGTTTGACCTTTCTCTTCAAAGGACCCAGTCGAGCTGATTTGGCATCGACGGCGGCATATGTGAGCCAAAGTCCAGAGGACACATGTTGCACAAAACACATAGACTCTCCATACTTAATCTCAGGTATGCCCATTCCTTCCACATCTCGCTTTTGGGTGACTTCAATTTTTTCCTGTAGTTCAAAATAGGACACGTAAGAGCACCGACCTAAATTTCTGATTTCATTTTGGTTCAACAGTGACCTTTGATATCCTGAAGCAGAAGGCAGACATCTTGGAGTTTGCCTTCTCAGGATCAACCAACAGCAGCCCCTTCTCTTCATCCAGACAGAGGTATCGACCCGTTGTTATGTGACGTATGCGGAAAGATGTGCCCCATTTGATGTGACTGCCACTCCACCTGTAGACAAGCAAAGAAGTGTAAGCATCGAAACAATTCATGATTATTGGATTCAGTGAAGATACTAACGCTATACGCAGGGGCTCGAGTCTCCACAGTGATCGGGCATGACTGCAAACAGCCCCCCCCTCATAGTGGGCAACTCTGAAATAAAACAAAAGTCATTACATTTTAAAGATGTTTTTTGTTGAATGTTATAATCCACACTGATCAGGCAAAACAATATGACCACCTGCCAAATATACAGCCCCATATTCAATAGACTGTGATGCACTATGTATTCTGACACATTTCTATCAGCATTAGCATTCACTTCTTTAACAATTTGAGCTATATATATATATATATATATATATATTAGATTCGTTTAGTTTATAGATTTGACCATTTTTGATAGATACTCACATTTGACTGGGAACACACATCTGCAGTTGCTGTGACCCAGATGTGAAACCATTACAATTGTACATTGACTAACTAACAAATCTTGCTGATTGTTCTTGCTTGTTGCATAGGACAAAATGTCGCCTAATATATCCCACCCATTCACTTCACCTGCCAATAGTCATAATGTTATGCTTGATTTGTGATGCATAGTGATATGACTGGGATAGATAGACAAAGCTTGATAAATGACAGCCACCTGCGTTGGTCATCCCCTTGGTCAGCTCCGGATATGGCCAAACACTCATCCATATGACCATGGAAGAGTCTAAGGACATAGCCTCCAGTCAAAAAACCTAAACAACAAAGCGATAAATAGGTTAAAGATGGTAGCTTTATTGACAAAATGCCTGGATTAGCAGTCTACCTTCAGCGAGCTCACACCCGGACATCACGGGGGTCATAGTCCACAAAGTTTGCATGAAAGACGCATCTACCATTAAGTCCCCACTTGCATAGGACAGATGCTGGAAAGAGCATAAAAAACTACAATCATTTCTACATAAACGACTGACAAATCTCTTTATATGACAAAATAATATTTACCAAGTATCTTTCAGACGAAACGCTAACGAGAATGAGATCATCTCCAACCCGGACCTTCTCACCCTCAGATCTCTGTTTCGAAGCAGGATGGATGGTCCACCAACAGGCCTCCCCTGTGACATAGACAGTTCAGAAATTCCCCATTAAACTATTCAAATGTGTAAAACAAAAATCATGAAAAGGCAGAGTACCTGTAGAGTCCTCTTGTAAGCCAACATCAAAGGCTAGTTTGTCTGTCAGTGAGCGTGAAGTAGTCAAACAGCTCAAGTACTACAAAAAAATAAGAATTTAGATGTTTTAATACTTATAGGGTTCAATATTAAATGCTTGGTACTGGACAGTTAAATCTCACCATGCTAGAGTGAGTGTGTTTGAGGAGGATCGCATGTCCGTAAAGCAGTGTCCGATGTCCTCCGCCTTGTGAAGACTGTCAGAACAAGTAAGTAAAACAGTCAGTATAATAGTAAAACAGTCAGTATAATAATAAAACAGTCAGTATAATAGTAAAACAGTCAGTATAATAGTACAACAGTCAGTATAATAGTAAAACAGTCAGTATAATAGTAAAACAGTCAGTAAAACAGTCAGTATAATAGTAAATCAGTCAGTATAATAGTACAACAGTCATAGTAAAACAGTCAGTATAATAGTAAAACAGTCAGTATAATAGTAAAAC